>JAUTBT010084559.1:0-30504 GCA_032361225.1 Lepetodrilus schrolli | reverse complement strand
TTCTATTATATTCACAATATTTAATCCTATTCAATTTCATTATTCCATCATATATTCACTTTTAATCAAACTTTTTTTGGCACGTTTTATGCTGCATTCAATTTTAGGCCATTCATATTGTATAATTTATTAATTCATCGTCACGTATGGGTGAAAGATTCCCGCTGTGACGTAAAACAATAATTCACTCACTCACTCATCACTTGGTCGTGTTTCAGCAAAACCGCGGCAGTACTCCATGCTACTGGGAGTCTCAGCTTACAGGATGCACCAAGCCTCACTGTGTGTTCAAGCACTTCAAGCCAAGACAAGATGCACAGTCCATACTGGGTAATTGAACAAACTGCCAAGAGAATTAATTAACCCTTTTCCTGTTTGAAGCAATCAAAGATGCCCTTTTGATATGAGGAAAGCAGGTACTGTGGTAGATCTAGAAAAGTTGGTTGGTTGATTTGGGGTTTAAAGCCACTTTCAAGACTTTTTCACTCACATCATGGTTTGTGATCTAGAAAAGAAAGGGTTAACTATTAATTTCTAAACACAAGATCTGTGTATATTTCCTAAGCATTATTTTAACTGTTGCATCCACTCATGTTAACTTTGTATCGTGTATGGGTGAAGTATTCCCGCTATGACATAATGCACTAGTTCAGTTCAGTTCCCATCAACTTTAAGTAATCTATGGCTAGCACAGATTTTGAAATATATAAGTACATAAATGCTCTATTATAATTTTACTTATCACATCTCGTGCAAATATCAAGCTCGTGAATATATTTACATCTAGTGATAACTTATGATTCCATCCTCTAAAACTCGGCACATTGCCTTCTTAAACATACACTACTGGCTCCATGCTTGCTTATTTATACTCTATGCAACTCTATAGCATCACAAGAATCTTTGCCATTGTGGACATTAGTAACATAGCTTCTTGATAATACACATTTGGCTCCATTATTGCTTATTGGTCACTTCCTTTTTTGTTACCTGACTGGTAAGCAAAACAACTGGACCATCAATCAATCATTCATCTAGTTAAAGTATATAGTAGGAAATCTGTATTGGTTAAAAGTTGACCAGTAAAGCGGGGAAACCATTATATCGGCGACCGTTGTAGTAACATTGTGTGTATTTTCTTCTTTCTAGAAAGCCAGTCTATAAGCGCTCAGATGGCACCAAAGCATCGTATGTACACACCCAGCATACTGGATTCGGATGCGTTAGCCCCAGACACGATGGACAGATCCAGTCCCAAGATTGAACCGGTTGTTGTGAACCCGTTGGATGATGGTAAGCAATAATTGAATGTTCATCGTTTCCACTGATAAGAATGGCTGTATGTTCCTAGTTCAGCTAGCTAAGTCGTGAAATATTTCCGCTGCGACGTAAAGCACCAATTCATCATCATCTCAGCTAGCTAAACACTGTGGGCTGCCTTTACTATCAGACATTCGATTCTGGCATGTTTCTTGATTGAGAGATGAGAAACTTCTGTGGATATTTCGTCGCATATGGGTGAAAGATTCCTGCTGTGACATAAAACAATCATTCACTCTCTTAGTGGATTTTGAGGCTCTGGGGTTGATCTTGTAAACCCGGCTGTGGACTGCGGCCCCTGGATCCTGTCCGTTTCAGTTGAAAACACAATTTCCCATTCTCATCCCTGTGGATTACAATTGTTGCATATGGGTGAAATATTCACGCTGCGACGTAAAACAATAACTCACTTACACTTTATTACAATTTGCCATGAACGTGGCTTAGGGCTGGCAGCCCAGGCTTGTTTTCCGCTGAAATAACAATTATCTGTTGCCATATCTGAGGTCCTGTTTCACATTAAGAACTTTACAGACATTTCCAGATCGTTGATCGGAAGTGAATTTTATGGATGGTCACCTAAAAATAGTTAGGCAAGAGATTTCAAGTTTCGGCACGATTCTCACCAAATAATAAAAGTCGTTCTCCTATGTAAATTTTAGACGCGTTGTATTTTTAACCCTCTCTATGCTGAAGGCAACCGGAGATGCCCTAAAGAGCTGTGTCTGTGCCGAATCCAGCAGGGAGAGGGTTAATGGTATGGTATTTTATTCTCAGACTCCGACAGGGATAGTGTAGTAGGGTCTCCGAAGAATAAAACTCTGGTCGTCAGGGACACCACGGATCCAGTGCTACAGATAACGGCAGTACCAGCAGAACGCGAGCCCATGGTGAAACGAAAACTCCCGACGACTACTGCCGTTGTTATGGCGACGAAGAAAGCTGCCAACACTGCTTCGAAGAGGAAGATCAAGCTTCAAGGTAATAAACATCAAAGTTGTGTTTTCAAATCAGAATGCGCAGATATCTGCGATGCTTTTAATACTTTTCCTCTTATAATTTATGTATTAATATTTGAAGAAAATGAAAATATGGGTGAAATATTCCTGCTATGATGTAAAGCACTAATTATTCATTGAAGAAAATAGTAACAGAACAATCTACCTTTAATCCCAGATTATATTATTATTCATTCAGTTCCCTCACTTTGCTTTTGTACTGTTTTTTAAGTTGAGTATTTATTTTCAATAGATGAAGAGGACACTCCACAAGTTGATGCCAGAATTTCAGTATCAGACAATGGTACGTACAGCTGTGGACATGTGATACCCCCACATAATGCTAATACATGCTGCATCCTATCCTTCCAAACCACCCTAATTTTTCAGATATTTTTTCAAAAACTGGTTCCAATAATATAATTGATTCTCATTCATGTGATAAAACCGAGATTACAAAACTTTCTGAGTGTGATTTCGTGTACATGCTCAAATTTTATATGGGGATTTGTGATCATAACTTTGAGTTGAGCATGAAATTGTTCTCAAAAAGGTTCTGCAATCTCATGGCCAGGACATGAATACTGCTAATGTCCATGGATATTTTAACTTCTGATGTTCGGTATGTTTTATCTTTCTAGATCTCTTCATGGAATCCACGTCAAGAAGAAATGTAATCATTGACGATGACAATGATTCAGGTAACTATTTCTGGAATAGTAAATTGATATGTGGAAGAATCTTGAAAGTGTCTCTAAACCCCAATTTAAAAAATAGAAATGAATAAAAATTAATAAATTCAATAAGGTGTAATCTAACCAGTTTACTTGGTGTATCAAGCGTGATGTTCATCAATATGGGGATTTGTGAAAGTTGAATATGAAATCGTCTTCAAAAAAAAAGTTTACATAGTCTCAGGGCCTGCTCTTGTGGATTGAAGCAAATTCATGTTCCATTTTCAGGCAAGAGTTTCCAAGAACTGATAAATAAAACAAAGAAGAGTAAAAGCACCACTGATATCATAGATGCTGTACCCACCAAAAAGAAAAAAGGTTTGAATATAAAAGCTATTTGCTATTGCAATCTTCAGTTTAGACATGTACAGTTAGTAATGTATCCATATAGCGAGATTTTTCAAATTTAGTCGTTTGTATTTGGTAAATGCTTATAAGCAATGGGTTATATTGTCCAATGCTATGCTGCTGTTTTTTTTTATCTTGGACTGTGCATATTATGATTATATCCATTTGTGTGGTGTATTTTCAGCCAAGGTCAGTGTGTTGAAGAGACTAGGTCACCATGACCCAGAAGACGAGGTGGCGCCCCCTAGCAAGGTCAATGTCAAGGACAGACTGGGAGGTGGCATAGCAACGAGACTGACATTGCCGTCGAAGACTTCTCCTGTCAAAGGAGGTGTGAAAAGTCGACTCGGAAATTCTCAGGTTCCAGAACTTGGTATTCAGCAACTGAAGGCCCTGAAACTGAAAATACAAAGGGAACTGGAGGATGGTGAGTTACTTCCCCTTATGTAATATGAAATTAACACTTGCCATATGTTTGATGTTTGAATGAAATACTAATGTGTATTCATCTCCAATTTTCATGGATAATGTACCAAGGAAAGAAATTGTCGTATATGGGTGAAAGATTTCTGCTGCAATATAAAAGACTAACTCACTCATATGATATATATTATTAGGCTGTTATGTATGACCACTAATTCAATCAAAACAAGCAACAAAGTAAAAAATATGTAGATTAGTTTACAGTATTTTTTTCTTTATTTTTTTCTCTTTAAAAACAAAAGCTTTTGTTAAATTGCCATGAAGTTTTAATAATAAGTAATTGTTCATTGTTTCCATTTGTCATTAAGGGTCTGATGAAGGTGACGATGATGTCGAAGTGAAAACTTTAGAACAGATCCGTGCTGAAAAAGCCAGAAAAGCCCAATTACGTTTACAATCTGGTAGGTGTTCTTTTCTTTTTTTATACATTACTTTCCTCCACCATTAACCTTCTCCCTGCTGAAGGTAACTGGAGATGCCCTAAAGAGCAGTGCCTGTGCCTAATCCTGCAGTTGGATGGTTAAAACTTCTGTCAGTTATTCACTATTTCAGATTTCACAATTTTTATCAACTCGGAGATTTGGACCCTAGTAGATGAATTGTCCCTCGACAAAACTTTTGTGGCGTATGGGTGAAATATCACAGCTGTAACGTAAATAACAATCAATCAATCAATAAAACCATCTAGCCAATGCTATGGTGAATATTTCTGATTATTCATTAAATATGCTAAAATTGAGGTAGTGTTTTACATGTGTTCACTGTATTCGTCAACATGCTACGTTTGATTCACAGAAACTGTGGAGGTTGGAGGAAGGCGGCCACTAAAGGGGGCACCTACATCTAAACCTAAGAGGAAAATCGTCACATACACAGGTAAAATAATAATAATAATAATAATAATGATGATAATAATGTACACATTTATATTTCACCAACTCCATGTTTAAAGCATGTTCATGGCGCTACATTATTATCCCTCGTTTATGGATGAGTGTGCCGTCATTTCCCTTCTCGGCTCCCTAGGGAGTATGTTATCATTCACCTACCCGTCACATCTTGCCAAGTATATGCATGCACAGCACGTCTGTTGATTGTGCATAAGTTGGTGTTTGCTTCAGTTGTCAACGTTAGTATGTACACTGCTACAACGGGGACGGGGACAGTCACAATATGCAATTTGGTAATGGAAGTCGTATCGTTTCAAAAGTTTTGTGAAATTGCAGGTTTACTGCAACATTCAGCGCTACGATGTTGCGGGTTTCATCCTGCCCTAAACTGACAAGCTGTGATATAAGTGAACGAATCTTGAAAGCGGCTCTAAACCCCAATTAAAAAAAAAGAAAGTAATTGCTGCTCATTCACACTGCCTAATTTGTAATTCAAATTTATAACAATCCAATTGCAGAGTTGTTCGATGATACGAGGGAGGCAAGTCCACCTCCGGCTATTGACCTTGAAGTCAAGGTCATCAAGGCCAAGCATCCTGAGATCGTTTCTGAGAGACCCAGGAAGAAAGTCGTCGCCACCAAGAAGGAGAGGGCGATCTACCAGCCTCCTGGCAGGAAAATTACCGGTAAGT
This sequence comes from Lepetodrilus schrolli, assembly GCA_032361225.1. Taxonomy (NCBI): domain Eukaryota; kingdom Metazoa; phylum Mollusca; class Gastropoda; order Lepetellida; family Lepetodrilidae; genus Lepetodrilus; species Lepetodrilus schrolli. The sequence continues at coordinate 25,039 of JAUTBT010084559.1, read as the reverse complement.
TGGCCTGACACAATCTCGTCCATATTCCAGATAAAATAATCACCTTGTATGTTCATTAGTAAGTTTTCTTGTCTTCCATCGTGTCTTCCATCCTGTCAAATATTCTCTTTATCAACCATTGTGACCATATGACAATTATGATCCACTGATATTATTAAGCTTGAAGTTGACTAAAATGTGTTTGTGATATCGATTACTAAAGAGTTTGGTTTTTCAATATAATGTTTCCATTTTCCAGTCCAACCCATTCCTGTGGAGAAACCTGTGTCCCCACCCAAAGCAATACTCGCAAAGAAGACATCTGTTAAGGTTTGTATAGTCTTGAATATATTGTTGATCAATAATGATGATCTAATGAAATAGCTAAATAATACTGTGGATTATGTAGCTAAATAATATTTTTTTATCACCATCGTCGCATATGGGTGCAAGATTCCCCAGGCATGGCAGTTTTCCTTTGAAATCTGCTGATTTATTTGTCCAGGGGTCGCTTTATTTGCCCTGGACGTGGCTTGTGACCTGCAGCCCTCAGAACCCGGTCTTGTTCTCCGCTGAAATCACAATTGTCCGTTGCCATGTCTGACTTCTGCTACGATGTAATAAAATAACTCACTTTTCACCATTTAATAAAATAGCTAATACCATGGTTTATGGGGCGGGTGGTAGCGCAGTGGTAGAACAGTTGGACTTCGGAGCCAAGGTTCCACGTTCAAATCCCGCCCTGGGGGCCCGGCATCAATGTTCGCGAAAGTTACCTTCGATAGGATGCGATGTCTGTAGAGTGGCAATGCAGTTATCATCCTTGGTCTTGTCAGTACCAGCCGGTGCTCGCAGGTTTACTGCAACATTCAGTGCTATGGATGTTGCGGGTTTCCTCCTGCCCTAAACTGACAAGTCGTGATATAAGTGAAAGATTCTTGAAAGCGAATATAAACCCCAATTTAAAAAAAATATAATAATAATAATTTTAAATTAAATTTAAAAAAACGTGGATTATGTAGCTAATTAATCTTTTATTTGCACAAAATTCAGGTCACAGAATCTGCAGATGTCTCTGTGAAGACATTCTCAGAAATAATGGCAGAAAAACGCCGAAAGCAACAGGAACTGAAAGCTAAACAAGAAGTTGGAAAGACTGAGAAGAACACAAACGAAATGAAAAGACTAACCACATTCAGAATAAAGCCTGTTGTCTTTGAGGAAAAAGGTTTGTTTTCTCTCCAAAGTTATTACGAGTTGATGACCATTTGTACACATGTATTGACAGCATTGTGACAGAATGGTATGGACACTCTCTTATAAATTGTCATACTCTCGAGTAGGTTGTAATGAGTTCAATGCATTTTCAAGTTTGTATTCTCCCCGAGATGAAGAAACCTTTTTTGAGTACAATTTTATGCTCAACTCAAAGTTTTGTTCTCAAATCCCCATATAAAATTTGAGCTTGAGCATGAAATTGTACTAAGGTAGTTTCAAAATCACAAGGCCTGATATCTCCCCACATGGTGGTAAATTTACAGTTCGTACCTATTCTAAAGACAGTTCTAATTCAATATCTATTAGCATTTCTACTGCTTTCTCAATGGTATAACTATCAAATGAAATTCAGCGCTACGGATGTTGCGGGTTTCCTCCTGCCATAAACTGACAAGTCGTGATATAAGTGAAAGAATCTTGAAAGCGACTTAAAACCCTATAAAAAAAATGTTTTAAACTTCATCGCCTGAAATTCTAAATGTTACAGATGACAGTCTGTCAATCGACTCTGTGTCCAGTGAGAAGTCTGTAACGTCTCCTTCTAAGAAAAACATGAACATTCAGTCCAAGGAGAATGTGTCCGAACAAAACAGCCCAGTCGAACAAAAGGACAATCGCCTGACAGAAGGGCAGGTGTTGAGTGACAACAACCTATGTGACAACACCAATAGACTGGAGAGAACGATAAGCAGAGACAGCGACAAAGGGAGATTATCCGTGGAGACGGAGCCATTCCAGACGGACAACCTTTCCGTGGTTCCACCGTCCAAACGGAGAAATTCTAGTCAAACCTCTGAGAAGTAAGTATTAATTGTGTCAGGTAAAGCACTAATTCAATCAATCAATGATAAGTCAGTGTTAGTTGTGTTGTGACCTTAGCTAGCATGGAGTATTAATGCATGGGGGCGGGTGGTAGCTCAATGGCGTCCATGTTTGCAGCAGTTACCTTTTAGATGTAATCATGAGAAGATGCGCTGTCTGTACCGTGGCAATGAAGTTATTGTCCTCGTTCTGTCAATACCAGGTGGTGTTTCCAGCTTTACTGCAACATTCAGCACTACGGATGTTGTGGGTTTCTTACTGCCCTAAACTGACCAAGCTGTGATTTTAGTAAAAGAATCTTGAAAGTGGCTCTAAGCCCCAATTTAAAATGAAAATTTAATGTATGTGATATGCAGATTTTTGTAGGCTGTGTGTTGGTGCACATCGCTCGTACGACAGTTTTTCACACATTTTGTAGACTGCGAAGATATCTATGTTCACACATTACTGAAAAACCATTGCACAATATGAAAGCAAAACATGTTGAAATTTTTAGAAACATGGCACTACTTTTGCAAGTTATGTTACATATACTAAACAAAATTAATTAAGGGCCAGTAACCTTTTTGGACTAATTTAGCTATGAGTAGCTAGCCTATAGCTGGATGCCAGTGCATTATAAATGTATATTTTAATTGATTTTTTTTGATGATTTTGTTATTTTAACAAATAATTTCCAAAGATCTACAGGCTCCAGGTAGTCATCAAAAAGAATGGCATCAGATTCCTCGAGTTGTTCCAAAATTTGGTAGAAGGCATCCCCACCAATTGCCTATTGGCCCTTAATTTATTTTGTTGAGTATATTATATCCTACACAACAGCATTGCTGATCATTTTTTAAATTTTTTTTTTAACAGGTCCTCTGTGAAGAAGTCCAGACATTCTATGAATCTGACCGAAGACGATGATGACTTCTTCGGAGAATTAGACGACTTTGACGGCGATAAAATTGACGAGGGAGACTTACTACAAGATATTGACGAACTGTTGGCCTAGAGCTTCTGTGATCTCTGTAGTCCAATCATGTGCCTGTGTACGAACGTATACCATCGGATAGAGGTGTACAACACGTTACGACGTTCTCATACGAGTCTTACCGCCACAGACAGTGCAGTGACTGGAACAATGAAGTGTGTCGATGAAAGACTCGTACAGTGAGGTGTAGGAAGTGATACTGTGTTTGTGTTATATAATATGGAAGGGACCAGTTCTATTCTTGTTGATCGTTTCTAGATTTGGGGTGCGAAAAGTCCCAACAATTGTTTTACGATGACACCACTCAACATACTGCATTTATTGTGCTGGTGACGTTTAAACATGGATCATGGTATTCACGATTTGATACCTTGTGTTGTTGATGTTACATTCTCTGCCATAATCGCACTCATATTCCAATGGATTCTGAATGAATCGTTATTCAAATTTTGGAAAGGTGTATTTCATACCCTTGGATTCATATTACGACAGATTTATCGTTCATTTCCCATCCTTACAGTATGTGCAGCTAGCTATACGACGATCAATATTACTTAGGTATGTAGTCTTGTTGAGTGCAATTGACTTATTGATTGCTTGTATATATTCAAGAGTGTCACTTTCTCCCAACCAGTATTTCTTCACAAGTGCTATTTGTCAGGAGTGTCAGATTTCACAGGCCAATATTCACGAGGAGTGTCTGAGTGAAGAGTTGATGTGATTAACCCTCTCCCTGCTGGATTATGCACGGACACAGCTTATTTGGGCATCTCTGGTTGTCTCCAGCATAGAGAGGGTTAAGAATGAAAGTACAAAGCCATGTATATGAATATGAATAAAGTATTTTCCTTGAATTATTCTAGATCTTTTTATAAGAATAATATTAATAATAATAATGGCTATTTATCATGGGCCAAATCCACCCCCTAATACATGCACAAAGTGCCACATTATTATCCCGGGTCAATGGATCAGTGTTCCTTCTCAAATCCCTGGACAACCCAAGCTGCCGTTTCCAGTGTCCTACTCAGTACACATTCTCTACTGGTTGAATTTACCTTTTCAAACTAAGGCACTTGCCTAAGCTGACACCACAAGCTTTTCAGCCTCTGTATCAGAGTGTGGCAGGAGTAATCTAATTAAAATCGGATCTCGTTTTGCTACTCAAACATTTGGAAATTAAATAGTGTGTGTCACACATCCATACATTGGCCGAGCTCGTTCTTGCACCTGAGCAGTCTCGTCCAATGTATGTAGGACCATGTGCAACCACATTTATGTTGTGTGTTGTAGATGGGGTTTTTCCAGTCCAATGGAACAAAACTGTACGGATGTTTGAACCTCGATATAATTAATTGACTGGGATCATCACAGTGTATGTTACAAATTGATAGTCAAGGGGGAGATAACTATTATTAACACGGCGACGAACAAATATTTCTGCTTTTAGATGACACAGTTAAAATTGGAATGACAACAAACATTTTGTACAAATCAAACATGTATTTACAAAACTAAACAGGTTTCCACCACATTGGACTGTTATCGGCCGAGCATTGTTATGCCCATACAAGACTAGTATCTGCAGTAGAAAACCATAAGCAACACTCTTCGTTTTTAAACATTTCGTCATATATACATATGTACATCTATGTACAAAGTCTTCGTAATTTTTATACAAAATGATTAGTTCATAAATATTTATAAAAAAATTAACCATTGCACCTTTATAATTATGTAAAGATTTAGAAATCAGTTGAAGATGTTGAATACTCAATATTTTAAATTCTGTACATAATTTCTGTACACAACTGGTTGGCTGTTAACAGTTTAGTACATAAATTCAGATTAGTCGTAGTACAGTTTCAAGTAGGCTAGCTTCCGATGATATTTCTTCTCTTCTTTCGTGCTCAGCAGCTGAAAAGAGGAGGAATAAGTGAAATTTTTCACAGATCCAATATCTGAGGGAAACAGTTTATGGAATTAAAAACAAAAAACACTACCATTTGTTATTTTATACTACCTAGCCAAAATGTATAATTCAGAATCTTTGCATCATTAATAAAAAAAATCAATCTGTATATAAGCAATCGCCAAATATGTTGAAAAATGCACACCAGAGCTGACTGGCTGCTGATCAGACTAGCTGCAAATTGACTGATGAACGGCTCTGCTCATGCGTGACCTTGCGCGGCAAGCAAATGTGAAATTATGGAATTGCAACCCGGCTTCTAGTGTTAAATAGAGCACAGTAATGATCCACATATTCTCAAATCCTCTATGTTAATATTTATTTTATGTTGACATTAATAATGTTAATAGCCCAAAATAATTTATTTTCTACCCTAATCAAATGAGCATGCCCTGCCAAAATGTAGAGTTGTCTACCTTGTCCGTGTTCTTCTCTATGGTGCTGGTGACCTGTATGGACGGCATCTTTATCGGGGCGCCTCCGAATGACTGATGCCATTGGACCATTCTGCTGCTGGGTTTGTCTTGGTCATAGGTGCCTGGCCTGAAAACACAAACACAAATCTCAATCATGAAACCATGGATAAAGAAACCAGGAAGAACAAATTCTATAATTCAAGATAACATTGGAGAAATGTATGATCCCAGGGAGTTGAGAAGGAAAATGAGAGCACACTGATCCGTTGACCAGGGTAATAATGTAGCACGTGAACATGCTTTCGAGCGTGGATTTGGCGCAATATAAATACACGTTATTAACATGTAGTACAAACTAATTGTTCAGCCAACAGCACGAGGCTCCACAGACGTGATCTGAACTCTTTGCTGGATTAGACAAAAGCACTGCTAATTAGGGCATCTCCGGTTGCCTTCAATAATAATAATAAAATCCACTTATGCTGCACTATATCCACACATGCTCAAAGTGCTACATTACTACCCTGGTCAATGGAATGATGTGTACTGTTCACCTTCTCAACTCCCTGGGCAGTATTCAAGCCAAGCTGCCGTTCAAGGCACTAGAAAGATAACATTCACAATTTTCCATTTGGTCCTACAGGATCTTTACTGCTTGATGATTGACTATGATGGTGTTCTTTTTCGTAATGTGAAAATCACCTTCTGCATGTTCTAACTTACACTTCAATGTGAGCAAGCCTGTCAAATATTCACATGACCAATGTGAAGTAATATAGCAGGAATGTTCTCATTTGAAGTTGAATATGTGAAAACTAAAGGTCTCTAATAGTAAGTGTTGCAGGTTTCCTCCTACTATTACTAACAAGCTGCTCGATTTTACCACACTCGATTAATTGGTGGATACAACTCGATGACTTACCCAGGAATCACATGCTTATCTCGTTTAAAGACTGGAAATCGGTCCATAGCAATTTCAAAGGGCTTCTTGGACGTTCTGAATGTTTTAAGTTGTGTAGAAGTGGTCTGGTAACTTGTGGGACATGGAGCCCTTTCCTGAAATAATATTTAGGACAATATGTGAAATGAATTTATCTAAAAAAAAATCAGTGTTAATAATGTTTTATATTTTAGCAAAGTCACACTCAAAGATGTATCTGCTACACAAATAATATGCTCTTGCTGCATTACCTTGACCCTATGGGATCTCTTTGCTGTCCTGGCTCCTAGAGTGTAGCCTTTATTACTCGTCAACTTGTTCTGTATTCCATACCAGAAGCATGTTTTCTAAATGATAAAAAAAAAAATCTGTTAAATAATAACACAAACATGTGAGTGATTATGGAATTTAAAGTTGCTGCGGGAATATTTCACCTATTTGCAATGACAAACATATTGTATTCTCAATGCTCATTTAAAATGTTAATAGCTTCTAATTTTATCAGGAATATCCTTGACAGACTATATATTCATTCAATTCAAAATGGTGAGAGAGATATATGATTGTTTGGGTCCTATATTTACTTAATGTTTATACTGTTAATACTAGTAATTTAACTATATAACACTGACTGGTGGTTCCACACAAATAGTATTGTGTTAATCTACAGAGTATATTAGAAGTCAAAACTTTAAGGTCTACAATCACTGTTGACATTTATGGTGAAACGTATTTAGCATTTGATTTGTCTAGACAAGTATATTGGACAACAAGCTACATTTTCTGCAAGTCTCACTGGATTTCAATATTTTCATATTTTATTTTTGTAATTTTTCTGTCAACAAACCACCGTTAAAATGGTATGGAGAAAAATACAATCAATCGCACCTCTTCATTTTCATAGCATCCTGGACCCCTATGAGGCACCCCACGTATTGGAATCTCGACATTCCCGAAACGATCATGTGCCATCTTCGTTGGGAACAACTGCCTTTCCATGGTCGACCTGAAGACGACCTTTGACCTGCGTTCCACTAGAAAGAAAACAATCCATGGTGACATTCCTTTGACGGACAGGTGATGTCACTCCAGTACGGTGTACTGAGTGAAAGGAACGACTCACACATGTCTCGCACAAGCAAGATGGCGGCTTAGAGTTGCCTTGGGACGTCGCTGTACATTTCCTGTGCGGTCTGCACTACCTCGCCAGTGAGTACAGACCGCACAGTGTGCGAGAGACGTTCCATTGACAAAATTGTCTGTTCGGAGTACTTCGAAGACTTTGCACAGCTCAAAGGAACATCACTCAAATGTAACAATAACTGTGTGCTACTGCTTGATGAAATTTGCAATATGCACCTAGCTGATGATTAACCTAGATGACTACACGCGTTGTATTTGCATTTAGCTCTATCAACATACAGTGGATGGCAGTACAGGGCAGTTCTGGATCACAGGCAGTTCACATGCTCCACGGGCAGTTCTGGATCACTGGTAGTTCTGGATCACGGGCATTCCTCATCATGCTCTCACTTACTTTAGATAATGCAGACGAAGAGTCCACTGCTGTTTCTAGACTTTATGATATGTAATCCGAAATGCAATGTAGCATTATCACGGAGAGGGGTAACTTAATTTGTCAAGTTATCGATTAAGTCTTCTGCAACAATATGGCAGTTGTCATCTGGTGTTCAATTCATAGGAACAATTAGTTAAACATACGTGGACGTGGGAAATCTATACGGCAATCTATACACATGTCAACAGTTCGCAAATGTATGCCATATTCATCAGGAAGGGGTAGACTAATTTCCAAAATAACATCTCTCCTCAATTAATTCTAATTTAATTAAATGAATGCTATCACTTCATGTTCAAATGTGTGCATCCATCTTCAACATCCCGTCATAATAATAAACACGAAAATAGAGAACGTTCTTGTCATGAAATAATGATTAAATACGATTACGGAAGATATACACGCGATATTACATCAGCAGTCGAATATAAACATAACAATGTCGTCATAGGTAAAGGTAATTGTTTATATATTTGGACTTACCCTCCATTTTGAGTGATAGCAGCTACTAAAGAAGTCGAAACGGTATAGTTTTGCTTTCCTTAGCAACCCGTTACTACAATATATGCGCATGCGCAGAATCGATTTTTGACAAGAGGTCGCAAACCATAAATTTGTGGTTGTCGTAAATAAGCATGTCCGACAAGTGCTTGTTTATTTTTTTGGTATCAGAAAACTTGTATTTTACCAATTTCTGACGATGTGATGACATTTACAGGCCGGTCATCGTTAAAATAAAGTGAGCACACGCATTTGTATGACAAACTATTTTCTTTTTAGTTCCATATTCATATATATATTTTTTATTTTATGACCCATCATTTATCAAACTCTTTCATTGTCATTGATTCACTGATGCAGAATTTCTATTGCTTCTCTTCTTCTTGAAGTTCTTCTTTTGTCAATACTTCGTCAGTTTCAATTAAATTTTCGCACTTTTTTAAAGATAATAATAGGTTAGATATCACCCAAGTGTCTTGGAATATCAAATATATCGACACAGTCGTGAAAGTTATTAATTCCGAGGATTTAATAACTTTCATCGACGAGTGTTGCGGCAAACGATATCTACGTTTGTTATTTGAAAGTGATATCTACTGCGAAAAGACAGTATTGGGTGATAAATCAGCTGATGACTTGATAAGTGAATTCAAGCAGAAACGAGTTTAGTTTATCATGGTTTGATTGTTTTTAAGTCGGGCACTGCAATGTTTGTGTCGCAAGGATCCATTACATTAATAATGATTTACATAAGAGGTGAACCATTGATAAGTGTTGAAATTGTATGTATTGATGACTGCTGTAGACAGTATGTAATCTTGGACCTAAATCGTTTTTGTTATCTCTAACCCAAAATGATTTTGTACCCATCAATTCCAGGTTTATTCGTTCCCCTAACCATTTCGTACCATTTACATTAAATTTAAACCAGGGTAATTTTGAACCCAACATAGAAAATTTGTCTGCAAATCCATGCTCATAGAGCTACATTATTAGCCCTGGTCACTGGATCAATGTGCACCAATTATAACCTCTGGGGAGTATACAAACCAAGCTTCCATTTAATGAGCTTTCATTCCATTTCCATTCACAATTTCCATCTCTTCCTACTGGGTACCCACTCATAGTTGGGTGGACTGGAGCTGTGGATCTAGGCAGGGTTAGGATGACCATGTAATGACATAGACTCGAACCCTTGACCTCCAGGGTTCTGAGACAGGCTTTCTTCCTTTTGTTAGGTTCAAGTTCATTGTCATTCATGACTTTTACATTAACAATATCCTAAGGACTTGGTTAAATTCTTTATCAAAATTAGTTTTTAAAAAATTGTAGCTAGTAGAATTTATTATTAATTAAGTTCCCATTCCTGTAATATTTAGTTTTCTCATAGATTTTCTACGACGACGAAATACACCCATTTAACGTAACTTTCCATCCCGGTAATATTTTCCTTTTTGTATGAGAAAGCAATACTAGTATATTATAGGGATAGGAACTTAGTTTAAAATAAATTCTACTAGCCTAAGTATTAATTTCTTTCCTATGGCTATAGTATAAAATACGACAATCTCTGTTTATTATTTATTTGTTTTCAGTTTGGAGACATCCTCCTTAGAAATGTCAAAGTCTTCAGAGGAGGTGCTGCTGATCGTGAACAACGTGCGGCACAAGAAGTCTGACGGTACGCTGTACATGATGGGCTGCCGTATCGCCTGGATGCCTGGCGGCAAGGACTCCTTCTCCATCAGCCACATGTACTCCAACATCAAAAGTGAGTCCAGGGTCCAGGGCAATCTTAAACATACGCCGTTGACACTGGGGCAAATTAGACTCTCTTGACGAAGTTTTGGCATATTCGGGCGAAGGTGAATCCAACAGAGAAAGTTAGTTCATCTTCAAATACTTGGGTCCAGAGCATCCTTTAATCATACACTACTGGCATTGGGCAGTTAGGAAACACTTGGAACTGTACATGTTATGGCCTCTTCGAATCTAGAGGAATAATACAAATATATATGATGTTGATTGAGACAGTTAGAGAGTTCCTTTTCATTGATGGGATAAGCCATGCGAGAAGACAAGTGATGTCCCCTGGTACATTTAATATGCATGGTTGGATTTTTTTAGATTAATTTTGGAAAACCAATTGTTAAAAAGGCAAGATCATATTTGTTTATAATGATCACTATCAGGGTTATTGAATATTTTTAAAAAAACAATCTCACCTTGACACATGACACATAAGGCAGTATACGGGCCCTAAATGGTTACATAAAACAGACCCGACACTCGCCTGTGTTGGACTGCCTCGGACTCAAGATGGTCCTCTCCAATAGTCTATATTTAGAACAGAGCATGGTTGGGAAAGACCTCCTTTGCATTGGCAATACAGTGTCTTACTGTTGGGATAGATTTGTTTTCATGTTTTATTAACTATTCATATTATTTAGAAAAATTAGTAATATTATTTATTAACTATTAATATTGTTTAGAAAATTTTAAAATATATTAAAGAAATATATAAATTACTTGAAAGTATGATCTTGCCTGTTTAAGCTCTTCAGAATTAGTGTTTCAGATAAGGGTATTGCGCAGGGTCAGAGATGTAGCATTTGAAAAACAGCACTGACTGTCTGGATTTAGGGAAATCATGAAGCAACATTACCAAGTTGCTTTCACTCACTCACTTGTTCACTTACTCACTCGCTCACTCACTAAATGTATTCAATAGCAATAAACAATATAATCTTATGCAATTAATTAACACACATAATAACACGTGCGATGTGCATTACACTGGATGCTACATGCTTCATGCCGGTCGTCGTCATGGTTACAGCACAGAAGATCTCGCCGGACACGAAAGACAAGGTACAGCTGCAGCTGGTGATGCACGACGGCGGCGCCAACACGTTCCACTTTACCAACGCCGAGGGCCGCGCGGCACAGGTGGCAGACCGCGAGACCATCAAAGAGCTGCTGCAGCAACTGCTGCCCAAGTTCCGCATGAAGATCAGCAGTGAGCTTGAGCAGAAGAACAGGTGAGATCCAGTTCAAACTGGTCACGGCTGGTCGTAGCTGGCTGCTGTGATGTCACATCCTTTCAGATCACTGGGAGTTTGTGTTAGAGTTTTGACTTTTGTGCGATATCGCAGAAATAGAAACTTGCCTTAAGTTTAACTTTCTCCATGCTGAATCAATTTGAGTCGCAGCTTTGTAGGGCATGTCCCCTTGCCTGCAGCAGGAAAAGTGTTAAAACATTTTTTTTTATGTATTTATACCCACCCTTTTGGATAACAAATGGGAGTAATTGTGCAGGCTAGTGTTTTATAGTAAGATTTCTGTCACAGTTTTTCTCGATTATCTATCGTATTTGACCAAAATATCATTGAATATCTGCCATAGAATAATGGGGGCATACTAATCCATTGACTGAGGTAATAGCGTAGCGCTATGAGCACACTTTTGAGCATGGATTTGGCGCTATATAAATGTGCACATTATATATTTAACAATTTCTTTTCCTTTTCTCCCAGAATGCTGCAGGAGGACCCCGAGCTGTTTCAGCTGTACAAGGACCTAGTCGTCAGTCAGGTCATCTCGTCCGAAGAATTCTGGGCGTCGCGAGCTCACGTATGTACACGCATTGAAAGCACATGAAGGAAGCCGCTGTCACATCAAGTCCAGCCATGACCATGTCCAGTCATCTGCCTATGTGTGAACAATGTATTGTATTAACATTGCCAGTTGTTACAAATACCTGCCAAAACTGATTACAATTCACCACTACCATTTATGTACAAGTACTTTGACAGTTGAGTCCTCAATTTCTTGAAATATGATATGATGCTAGTTTATTGTAGAAATTTTGAATGTTGGCGATTGTAATGGGCTATAGAATGTGATGCTGCAAAGGGAAACTGTTAAAGAAAACATTAACCTTTGTTTTACATTTTATTGCAGAAATTCTCAGGTTCATCCAGTAAAACCGAGGCCAAACAGGTTGTGGGAATCTCACCAGCTTTCCTGGTAATAATAATAATAATAATAATAATTTGTATCATTCCGAGGCATATTTGAATTATTATTTGAATTATCTATAGTAATGCTGTGGCCACGCTGAGCAAGATAACGATAAAAAATATTCCAAATTTCGCTTCACGTTAACCAAATCTTATCATTTCAGTGTGGCCAGATACTAAATTCTATCATTATTGTGCTCAGTCTGACTGCACCATAACAGCCTCAGTAGAATAGATGCACATAGAGAATATAACATCATATGAAGAACGTATCAATTGTAATACTAAGTGGTGTTTCTTTTGTGAAGCCGGCTTGGTTTGGCGTGCACCGCTTAACCCTTTACCTATTAGAGTGCCCTGACTATGTAAGGCCCGGCGACGTCATAGGGCTTACCTCCTACGGTGTTTCTATCGCTGTGTCATTTTAAGCACTTGCACACGCATTACTGAATAAATAACAGCACTCTAGCGGTTACTCCAAATTTATGCAAATGCAAAAGGTCTAGTACTTGAAACACGTGTGGTGAGCTGATTATCAGTCACTAGGCCTTAACGGAAGTGAAAAATTCAACTGATCTATCTGTCGCTGGTGTTAAGGGGGGGTTGAAATTTTCAACTGATCTATCAGTCATTGGGCCTTAAAGGGTTAACGGAGGTGAACAATTCAACTGATCTATCTATCAGTCACTGGACTTGTGGGTGAAATTTACAACTGATTTATCAGTCACTGGACTTAAGTGGGTGAAATTTTCAACTGATCTATCAGTCATCGGGCCTTAAAGGGTCAAGGTCGCTCGCATCTTTCAAATATGCAGCCCTAATGTAACTGGACATTTTAGTGGTCTTCATTTAATGTTATTATCTCCCCCTGTATTTCAGGCAGACATCAAGCCCCAGACCGATGGATGCAATGGTCTCAAGTACAATCTGAATGCAGACATCATTGAATCCATATTTAACACATATCATATGGGTAAGCTCACTTTATCTTCAAATAATGTCGAAATCAAAATAAACAAATCAAAATTTATCAGAATAACTGGCCCAAATAAAGTCCTCAAGAAATCATTTAAAAAAAATATTGTGAAAATCTAAATGAAGGTTATATTTTATAAATGCTTCAATTGTGTATTGAATTGCGTGAAGCAACATGTAATCTACACATAGTTATCCTATATATACATTTACTAGCGCTTTATGCCATAGTTATTTGATTCCATGGTTTATGGATTCACAGACCCAATTTTGTCCATTTTGTCCATTCTGCCAACAGTGTACTAGATTTAAAAAAAATTATGGTAATGAATGGTAAAGGAACAAGTCAGATATAGACAATCATTGTACATCGGCAGGCAATGGTGTTGAAGCCAATTTGATTGATTACTGGTAAATAACTAAATATGTAGAACAAAAGAATGATTTATATCATTTTAATTTATTATCACAGAAAAATCCATAACCAGGGAATCAAATAACCAGGTTCAAATCCCGCTTGAGGGGCCCCAGCATCAATGTTCGCGAAAGTGAATGCGATGTCTGTAGAGTGGCAATGCAGTTATCATCCTTGGTCTTGTCAGTAACAGCTGGTGCTCGCATGTTTACTGCAACATTCAGCGCTACAGATGTTGCAGGTTTCCTCCTGCTCTAAACTGACAAGCCGTGATATAAGTGAAAGAATCTTGAAAGCGGCTCTAAACCCCAATTTAAAAAAAAAATGTAAATTGTATATAGGAGTCGTAACTCTCGTAGGGCTGTCCCTGGAAAAGTAATTTTTGCGTTCTTTCAGTGAAGAAGAAGCACGCGGAATACGTACCACATCAGATGACGGAGAGCGAGTTCTGGACGCGGTTCTTCCAGTCGCACTATTTCCACAGAGATCGTCTTCACACAGGCACCAAGGACCTCTTCTCTGAATGTGCCAAAAACGACGAAGAAGGTCAAAACCATTTGTCATTTTTATTCTTGCCAGCGCTATATCAATATGTTCTGCTTTTAGCTCTGATTGGATTATTTATTTCGCTTGAAATCATAGACAGTCGCGTATGGGTGAAAGATTCACGCTGCGACATAAAGCAATAACTCGCTTACCTAGACAGTCCTTAACTGTTATTGGATGAAAGTGTTCATTATTAGTGTCAAAGTTATTCATTGAATTATTTGATTGGTTTTCTTGAGTTTTATTGAAATTAATGAATTTGACTGTTAATAACATCAGAAGATTTGTGTTTTATTGGTTTTATTTAAATTACTGAATGTATTTGATGGAGAATTTTTTAAAGTAGAAATTGCTGAATATGGATTCATCATAAGATTTATGTTTCACACTATGTAACTGTTCCTCAAAACCAGACATGGCAACAGACAATTGTGATTTTAGCTGAAAACAAGTCTGGGGTCTGCCCCTAAGCCTCCACGTCAAGGGCAAATAAATTGCCCCACTGGACTAATAAATCATCAGATTTCTGTGAATCCATGGAAAATTGTCGTGACTGCAAATCTATTTTTATGCTTATAGAGATGAAGGAGGAAATCGACAAGAACGTGGTGGACCCATTGATGGACCTGACGAGGATCCGAGACATGGCAGCTGATGAGGTAATCCATTGGATCTGACCATTGTCTCTATCTATTGGCTCTGACCATTGACTATCTATTGAATCTGACCATTGACTATCTATTGAACCTGACCATTGACTCTATCCATTGGCTGAGGAGCTTTTCTCTCTTACAATTTATGCTTTACCTGCTTATGTATTATTTTTTAATTGGGGTTTAAAACCGCCTTCAAGATTCTTTCAATTATATCACGGCTTGTCAGTTTATGGCAGGAGGAAACCCGCAACATCCATAGTGCTGAATGTTGCAGTAAACCTGCGGGCATCGGCTGGTACTGACAAGACCAAGGATGATAACTGCATTGCCACTCAATCCTATCACATCCTATCAATATCGCGTCAGAACGGTAACTTTCGCGAACATTGATGCCGGGCCCCCGGGATTAATGTTATTAACCCTCTCCCTACTGGATTAGGCACAGGCACTGCGGTTGCCTCCGGTTGCATCTCCGGTTGCCTTCAACATGGAGAGAGTTAATCAAAATCAGACGTACCAGTCAAAGCACTAACATGATTCAATTAGAAGTATTCTAGATCTGATTGGTTAATACACACATGCACACATGCACGCACACATGCATGCCAGCACACATACACACACTACCGTAATTATCTTAATAATTCAAACACTCTAATAGTTCGAAAACATAAGTTAATTGCCAAACACATTTTTTTTATGACCACTTTTTTTCAAATCATAATTTTCTAATTATTCGAACACAATATTTTTTTTCAAAAGATTTGAATAAATCATATTTTGCTTTATACTTTAGTTTGGTTGTCCCTAATTATACGAACACCGACCATTTTAAATTTTCATATTTTTATAATAATTTGAACAGCAACAAATTTAATTATTTTCTCCTGTTCGAATTTATTAGGTAATTACGGTAGTTATTATTATACAGTGATTATATCATGTATATAG
This sequence comes from Lepetodrilus schrolli, assembly GCA_032361225.1. Lineage (NCBI taxonomy): Eukaryota > Metazoa > Mollusca > Gastropoda > Lepetellida > Lepetodrilidae > Lepetodrilus > Lepetodrilus schrolli. Next base: position 9,011 of record JAUTBT010084559.1, on the reverse strand, counting down.
TGCAGTGAATATTAAAAGGACTCATAGGTGAGGGGCGGGTGGTTAGCGCAGTGGTAGAACGTTCCAGGTTCAAATCCCACCCTAGGGGCCCCGGCATCAATGTTCGCGAAAGTTACCTTTCTGACACGATATTGTAGAGTGGCAATGCAGGTATCATCCTTGGTCTTGTTAGTACCAGCCGATGCTTGCAGGTTCACTGCAACATTCAGCGCTACAGATGTTGCGGGTTTCCTTCTGCCTTAAACTGACAAGCCATGATATAAGTGAAAGAATCTTGAAAGTGGCTCTAAACTCCAATTAAAAAACCAACAACAATAAACAAAACATAGGTGATCTTACTTATGCCCATTATTATTGCTTATATGTAAAATATAAAGCTATATTTGTAAGAATCCAAGCTTTCAGGTCTGAAAAGCCATGCAAACCCATCGAAATAAATATTTGTACCTGTCGGTGATAAACAATCAAATGTTTTGAAAGTGCTGTCTGTCCCCTCTATGTTAGTCACATGGTTAGAAGAGTACGCTGTGATTGGTCCAGTAAATATCCACACTGACTGCCCGGAAAATTAGCTGATTTATCAATAGCAGATCATTTTGAAGGAAATCAATCACTGTATGATCAACAGTTCTTTAGGTTTATACAAAGGAATTTGGTGTTTGAGTCACTTTAAAGTCACACAATCACAGATATTTATGCTCATTTCGGACTAGTTCACCACTGCATGGTTACGGTAGACAAATTTCTACTGCAGCTTTCCCCCAAAGATACATATATAAACTGAATTGCCAGTATAAACCTCTGGTAACAACCTGAATATGGTCATTGTCAATCGTTTTTGCTTATTAAATTAATGCAATAAGGGGACATAACTCACAGTGGTATGACTGAATGTAAAGGGGAAGGACCTAAATTTGCTGTGACAATGCAGTTATCATCCTTGATCTGTCAGTACCAGCCCGTGCTCGCAGGTTTACTGCAACATTCAGCGCTACGGATATTGGTTACCTCCTGCCCTAAACTGACAAGCTGTGATATAAGTGAAAGAATCTTGAAAGCGGCTCTAAACCCCAATTTGAAAATATATAGAAAATATATAATATATAGAAAAATAGTAATTACAAATGGATTTGAACATAACAGTAAAATGTCATTACCAAAACTGTAACATACTTTGTACACTTTTGCCATGAAATACAGTAGGGTTTTGTTTATAATAACAAAAATTATGATTATTTGTGTGTGTGTTATAAATGTTCACTAGATAACATTAGATAAGAACAATAATTTTGGAAAAATGTTTTACAGATTTTATTGACAATAAATTGAACCACAGTTCTGTAGTTTTCATCTTGCATCCTTATTCTGCTGGACATAATATTAGTAAGTGTATTTAATAATGATTAGATCACTGTGTTGTAATTGATGAGACAAAAATAATAAATATTTTTAAATATGCTATTAATTACATGCCTACATTGCAGTAATGACATTTTCTTCAGACTCAATGTATTTATGGTAAAATTCTACGAAAAAATTGAACCTTGCGGTAGAGTACTTGTTAAAAAATGCCAACAATCATAGTTTAATCCTCGCCATGCTGAAGGCAACAGGAGATGCCATAAAGAAATGTCTGTGCCTAATCCAGCAAAGTGGATGAATGCATATGCTATGATTAATTTCTGTTTATGTGGAGATGTTTTCCTCTGCAGCATTTCCTGTGATACACTCGTCTCCCCTGGTGACCTTGGAGGTGGTCAACAACTACAGCATGTTGTATACTGTCAAGGGAGATAATCCATCCCTGACTCCATACCTGCTGGCCAGTCACATGGATGTCGTTCCTGCGGAGCCAGAGAAATGGGAGGTTCCGCCATTTTCCGGCGACATCAAAGATGGCTTCATCTACGGACGGGGAACCATTGATGTTAAACAATCACTGATGGTACATGAAATTTGAATCTTGTGGGATTTGCCATCCTATCCTTATTTCGAAATGTACGACGATATACATGACTCAGGGCTCAATTTAGAGCCATGGTGACCTAATTTTGCATTTGGCAACCAGTATTTCACTTATTTTAAGTGTTTCTGGATCTGCAGGGACCAAATGGCTCCTCGAAAATATTTGTAACTTTGAGGCCTGATGACAGACTGCAGTGGAAGGGTTAAAGTGTACGTTATCTTCAGGAGTGTTTGCAGTTGAAAAGTATGTTTTGATTGCATTTTAAGTGTTAAAAAGTCACCAGGTATTGTCACAACACAAGGTCACAAGGCATTTTACATTCTCAAGTAAGCAAGTTATGGAGTTCAAAATGAATAAAATATAGAATCGTAGATGAAGATTTTCAGTAAAATACACATGTATCGTAAGATATTCTATTGATTTGATTTGGGGAAAATAAGAATAAGAATCTTTATTTTTATGTTGGGTATGTTGATAACTCTGTAGTGTTATTATTCCGACAAATAAAAACAATTCACGTGAATATGCTTGATGCAATATGCTTATGTGATGTAATATGTTTGATGTAATATGCAATGTAATGTCCTTGATTTTGCAATCTTAACTTGAGTTTCATAGCAATATGATGGGTATTTTAGAAAATATTTGAAGAAATTGCAGTGTACTTGATGTTTTCAGTATTAAATTAACGTGATTAACTTGGTGAAGGAGCACTCTTGTACAATGTAGAATCATGCTGGTATTTCATGCCACGACTGAAACAGCCAAGTACACTGTTTGGAACTATCCCCGACTGTTTGGAACTATCCCCGACTGTTTGGGACTATCCCCGACTGATTGGGACTATCCCTCACTGTTTGGAACTATCACAATAATATTGCACTTCTACTAGCACAACAATTGCAACACTACTGCATAGTGATTTAACTATGGCAATAGATGGTCCCATTGGTCAGCCATAGATAAGACTTGCATGTGTTTCAGTCAATCATGGAGTCCCTGGAATTCTTGTTGAAGAAGGACTTCAAGGTGCACAGATCTTTCTACATAGCATTGGGCCACGATGAAGAGGTGAGTAATCATGTATCTCAACCTGACATTTTGACATCCGGCAGTGTTCGAATTTAAAGGGGGTCCTGGGGACATTTGAAAATTTGCAATGTTAAAGGTATCTGTGGGATCCCCTGCAAATTACAGATTTGACCACCATTGACATTAATTTTGGATCTAAAAGCTATTATCTCACATTATTATTATTATTATTATTATTATTATTATTATTATTATCACATTTTGATACATAGGCAATTTATTTGTTGTAGCATGTTTTACATGCACAAAGAAATATTACTGTTATAATTATTAGGGATGTTATAAAACCACTCAACAACAATGTCATGTTATATCACTATTTCTATACATGCTTTCCTACCAGTATGTACAGATTCTGTGTATTATGAAGCTGATCTATTGGGAATGGTGCAGATTTGACACTTTCAGTCACTATCTCAATGTATAACTTGGGGTTTGAGTGTACAGTGTAGTCAAAGGGATGTTTTCTGGTTTCTGGTATCAGTTTTCATTGGTAGGCTTGAATAAGTCAGAGAAGTTAGTCCATTAAGTTACATGTTCTTTCCAATCGGCTCACCTCGGACTACTTCCATTTTGCTCCAGTATATACCCTCAGCACTTGCAGGAGCAGTAGTTGGTATGTAGGTATCATCCTTGATCTGTCTGTACTCACATATTTACTGCAACATTCAATGCTACATATATTGCAGGGTTTCCTCCTGCCCTAAGTGAATCTTGAAAGCGGCTTTAAACCACGAATTAAAAAAAATATATATAAAAGTAACAGACCAATGGAATAAAGTGAAATTCGATGATCTCTTGGTAGAGAATAACTTGGCTCTGCATTGTCCAATATTTCAACAGGTTATTTTTTACCCTTATTGTAGGTGGCTGGTTTTGTTTGACCCATGTAGTAGGTGGCCAGTTTTGTTTGACCCTTGTAGGTGGCCAGTTTTGTTTGACCCTTGTTGTAGGTGGCTGGTTTTGTTTGACCCTTGTAGTTGGTGGCCAGTTTTGTTTGACCCATGAAGTAGGTGGCCAGTTTTGTTTGACCCTTGTAGTAGGTGGCCAGTTTTGTTTGACCCTTGTAGGTGGCTGGTTTTGTTTGACCTTTGTAGTTTGTGGCTGGTTTTGTTTGACCCATGTAGTAGGTGGCCAGTTTTGTCTGACCCTTGTAGTTTGTGGCTGGTTTTGTTTGACCGATGTAGGTGGCCAGTTTTGTTTGACCCTTGTAGTAGTTGGATGGTTTTGTTTGACTCTTGTTGTAGGTGGCCAGTTTTGTTTGACCCTTGTTGTAGGTGGCCAGTTTTGTTTGACCCTTGTTGTAGTTGGATGGTTTTGTTTGACCCTTGTTGTAGGTGGCCAGTTTTATTTGACCCTTGTTTTAGGTGGCCAGTTTTGTTTGACCCTTGTTGTAGGTGGCCAGTTTTGTTTGACCCATGTAGTAGGTGGCTGGTTTTGTTTGACCCATGTTGTAGGTGGCCAGTTTTGTTTGACCCATGTAGTCGGTGGCCAGTTTTGTTTGACCCATGTAGTAGGTAGCTGGTTTTGTTTAACCTTTGTAGTAGGTGGCTGGTTTTGTTTGACCCATGTTGTAGGTGGCTGGTTTTGATGGAGCGGCTTCACTGGCACAAAGACTGCGGGAAAAGGGAGTCACCAAACTGGAGTTTATCTTGGATGAGGGTTTGACCGTCACAGATGGAATAATCCCAGGACTGGACATACCAGCTGCACTGTTAGTATCAAGCTGCTTGTATCAATGTTAGTATCAAGCTGATATTAGCAGTATTAGTATCAAACCTCTAGTATCAATGTTAGTATTAAGCTGTTATTGTTATTGATATTAATGTCCAATAAACTTTGAAAACATTTAAAAAAAAATTAAATCTGTATTTAATATGAAAAAAAAGTGGAGTGGGGTTTAGAGCCATTTTCAAAATTCTTTCACTTATATCACAGGCTTGTCAATTTAGGGCCTGAGGAAACCCACAACATTTGTAGCCCTGAATGTTGCAGTAAACCTGCAAGCACCGGCTGGTACTGACAGACCAAGGAGTTTCCATTTTAAAAATTTGTTTAAATAGTGCAAACTATATTTTCCTATATATGTTGTTTCATAATGTACATGTTTTACATGTTTTAATGTTCGCTTGATCCTAAATGGAAATAAATTCATTGTATTGGTTCTGGTAACCACTGGCCACCTAGTTGGGCAATTAGATACTAAATACTGTTATACATAGAACATAACTGAATAAGTTGGGCAATTAGATACTAATTACTGTTATACATAGGACATAACTGAATAAGTTGGGCAATTACATACTAAATACTGTTATACATTGGACATAACTGAATAAGTTGGGCAATTAGATACTAAATACTGTTATACATAGGACATAACTAAATACTGTTATACAAAAGACATAACTAAATACTGTTATACATAGGACATAACTAAATTATGTTATACATAGGACATAACTAAATACTGTTATACAAAAGACATAATTGAATACTGTTATACATTGGACATAACTAAATACTGTTATACAAAAGACATAACTAAATACTGTTATACAAAAGACATAACTAAATACTGTTATACATAGGATATAACTAAATACTGTTATACAAAGGACATTACTAAATATTGTTATACAAAGGGCATAACTAAGTACTGTTATACAAAGGGCATAACTAAATATTGTTATACAAAGGACATAACTAAATACTGTTATACATAGGACATTACTAAATATTGTTATACATAGGCCATAACTGAATACTGTTATACAAAGGACATAACTAAATATTGTTATACATAGGACATAACTAAATACTGTTATACAAAGGGCATAACTAAATATTGTTATACAAAGGACATAACTAAATACTGTTATACAAAGGACATAACTAAATACTGTTATACATAGGCCATAACTGAATACTGTTATACAAAGGACATAACTAAATACTGCTATACATAGGACATTACTAAATACTGTTATACAAAGGACATAACTAAATATTGTTATACATAGGACATACTGAGTGGATTGTTGGAGTGTATCAAGATGTATTCTGGTGTATATTGAGGTGTTTTCTAGTGTATATTGAGGTGTTTTCTAGTGTATACTGAGATGTTTTCTGGTGTATATTGAGGTGTTTGAGTGTATATTGAGGTGTTTTCTAGTGTACACTGAGATGTTTTCTGGTGTATATTGAGGTGTTTGAGTGAACATTGAGATGTTTTCTAGTGTATGTTGAGATGTTTATCATGGATGTCCTAATACGTGTGTTGGTTTTGTTCTTGGAGGATCGGCACGTCGGAGAAGGGTCAAGTGATAATGAGGCTGTCGGTGGAAGGCAAGGCCAGCCACTCCTCGATGCCACCCAGGGAGAGCTGTATCGGTATTCTAGCCAGAGCCGTACACAGGTTAGGGGACCGAGCATTTATACGTTAGTCATAGCAGCCCTACCATTCACTTGTCACGAGTGGGTGAAAGATTCCTGCTGTGACGTAAAATAATAATTCATTCACCTACCTTTCACACATCAGATCTCGACGGTAACGATTTTACCTCCTGCCTGGGACAGGTATTATGCACAGGAGGACAAGTGAAATAGCCCACAAGCCCTTCACCTACGGGGCAGGTAGTTTCATGCCTGATAGGACATAGGGACAAGCCCTCAAAAGGTTGATGTAGAGCATGTAGGTTACATAAACTACCAGTTGTGGGTTAGTGAACCTGTGTGATAAGTAAACGTGTGTGTGTATGTAGCCAGGTGTGATAGAAGATGCTCCTACTGGTCTCGGCCAGCGGGGTTACTCCTTTGGCTCATTCGGTAGAGCGTTGGTCTCACAATCCAGCAACTCGGGTTCGAATCCCAGGATCGGCATGATCCTCTGTTACAATGCCGCCCAATGTGGGAGTTTGTTGTTTTGGTCTGTGCCTGGGGTGGGGTAGTTTTACCCCAGGCAACCGTCGTGTCTTCGGACGGTACAGCAATATACAAATTATAGATGAGGCAATCGACGAATGAGAGGATTTATTTGTATGTAAAATAGAAATAAGATGTCCTCAGATCCAATGATGAAATAGTAATCATATACATAACAATAAACATGAAAACTACATTAATATGATGTATACTATGAACATTAGATATGTTCATATAAAAGTAATCATATGAATATATGATAGAATGACAGAATTGCAATAAATTGAAGAGAATATAATAGGTAATTGTGGTAACCCACATGTGATACCACCAATTACATTGTAAGAGCCAATTTCCCGCACTGTGACCTCACTGTTGACATCAAAACGAGGTCGACGGAACGCTCGAATGTTGTAACAAAACTTTGATGCGCCTTGGTTCGACGCTTTAGACCATACACTGTACTGATATAATGACGACAATACTAATTTGTAAATGATGTACTGTCCACAAAGTAACTCAACACGATTTATCAATGTGTATCAATAAAACAGCATCACTGGGATACGCATTGACAAATCGTGTTGAGTTACTTTGTGGACAGTACATACATCATTACTTGTATTCAGTTAATAGCATTAAATAGTGCTGTGAATGGTAGACACGATGGATGACCACCAATCACAAGCACATGGCTAACAAATTATACAATATAATTTAATAACTATATCTAAATGTTTGGTAGCCAAAGCTACCAAACACATGCCTACTACAAATTATTTACTTAATATTTAAATGAAAGACTAAACAGTTAGAGATGCATTACCATGTGCTGCCAGCATGGCTACCAAGCACATGGCCTATGCCTAATCAAACAATTATCTAAAATACATCCTGATTATTTATACGAATTTAATATCCTATCATTATACTTAAACATCCTAATTAGCATAAGAAGTTTAACAATTATACATTATTCTAAAATTATTAAATAAACAGGTAGTATATTTTGCTTACCTGTAAAATAGAAATGAGATGTCCTCAGATCAAATGATGAAATAGTAATTAGCACTGGATGTAGAGGGCAGGGCAGGGAACTCTTCATAGGTCTCTAGAGAGAAGGATTTTACTTGAAAAGTTACCGATAGATTGTGTTTTTATATTTTTATGTACTGATGTTTGGGTGTTAAAACAGATAGCCTGCTACATGTATATTTGATATCAACTTGTTGACTTCCTGAATCTACATCTGTCCACTGTTAATTACTACCTACACAGGTTGGAGAGCATTGGACATCCCAGCATGTTCGGCCGTGGTCCTGAGAAAGACATGTTTGAACACTTGGCGCAACAGGTCAGACAGTGAATTGGGGGGGGGTCTCATTTCAAGTAAGAGTAAGGGGAGTTAACTCAGACTTTGCATTCTAACATCAACCCAATTTTAATTTTAACATCAACCCAATTTTAACGTGAAATGTATATATATTTTCAACTGTACATTGTTAAAACAACCTGTCAACAGTCACTAAGTATTCACGTCTTGAAGTGATCTGCATCCATTGACTATTTCATCTATCAACAAAGATGAAAAGGTAAAAATAATTAAAGAAATTTGTGTATAACTGTTTTCATTTCACGGTTGAGGATTATTAAAGCCATTTTTATCTGGTCTTCTATTCACAGCTCCACTTCACACACCGGTTGGCTATGACCAACTTGTGGCTTTTCTCACCACTTGTATCATGGTAAATCCAACTGATCTCTTTACTAGAGCTTCTTACACAATATTATCATGTAACAATATGTAAGTGTTTAATTTGTGTTTATAGCTTCTGAGCCATTTACATTGTATATACCTGGGTTCATATCCCATCTCAGGAACCCAGCATCAATGTTTGCAAAGGATGCACTGTCTGTACTGTGGCAATGCAGCTATCATACTTGGTCCATCGGTACCAGCCGGTGCTCACAGGTTTACTGCAACATTCAGCGCTACGGATGTTGCGGGTTTCCTCCTGCCCTAAACTGA
>JAUTBT010084558.1:0-12215 GCA_032361225.1 Lepetodrilus schrolli | reverse complement strand
ATATTAGTATTAATACCTATGATAATTTAATCTTGTCATTACATGTCATTCACTGCATACACTGAGAGTGATAGGGAGTGATAGTGGTTATATATGCTTCAACAAGTATAAGTTATATTAATCAGTTAATTATGATAATTTATGAGAATGCAAAACAGTTCCAGCTGTCAAAGCAAGGAGATAGTTATCATGTTCTGTTTATGGGGGATGTTTGTGGTGTCCAATCACCTGAGATCATAGGTGTATGGTTTGTGTACTCTGTGGGTGGTGGTGGTGGGTAGGGGTTGAGGGGGTGGGTGTGGAGTCTACTCACCTGATGACACAGTACAGTTTGTGGGGGATGTCTGAGGGTGTCCACTCACCTGAGAACATGGCAATAGGGTTTGTGTGCTTTTTCTTTTTCAAAGTGGGGTTTAGATTCTTTCACGTATATCATGGCTTGTCAGGTTATAAGAAAACCCACAACATCCGTAGCGCTAAATGTTGCAGTAAACCTGTGAGCATCAGCTACTGCTGTCAGACCAAGGATGCTACCTGCATTGCTATGGTATAGACAACACATCCTGTTATGATCGCGGCAGAAAGGTAACTTTCGCAAACATTGATGCCAGGCTCGTGGGACAGGATTTGAACCAGTGGTCTTCTGTTGGGGCATAGGGGTGGGTTTGGGGGTGGATGGTGGATAGAGGTGTAGCGAGAGTGGGTGGGGTCCACTCACCTGAGAACACGGGCGTACAGTTTGTGGGGGATGCCAGTGAGGACACCGGCGCCATCTCCAGTGTCGTTATCACAGCTACATCCTCCTCGGTGCTCCATGCGCTGTAGCATCACCTGAGCCTCTCGCAACACCTACAACATACACACCAGACTTACACAACAGCTCCATGCAACTCAGTCACACATTCCTACCATAATAACATACATCAATGTTTTCAATTCTACAATCAGCATAATAGAAAATGGACACACTGATATTGCATCAAAACCATCATAATTATCTTGCAGAAAGTGCAACGGTATAGAATCCATAACAGCCGACAACACAATCCAGCTCAAGATGGTTTCATGAGAATGTGTGTATCAAAGTTCAGGTCATACACCAAAGGCATAAATACAGAAAAACACAATTGAAAGGGTTGTCGCAACTTATAATGAATATTGACAACAAATTTCATTAATTTTAAAATAATGTACAAGTGGTTTTGTGGAATTTAGCTTAGATTCTAAAATCAGCAATACCACGTATCTAATAGCATTGAGAAAGTTTATTACTGTGATATGCATCGATTTGCATTGAAGGACAATTTCACAGAAATAATGGCATCATTACATATACATGGTTTGGATATCTATCTACTATCTAGATTGTACATATTGTTTTACTCTATTGTCTAGTGTGTATACATACATATTGTTTTACTCTATTGTCTAGCATGTGTATACATACATATTGTTTTACTCTACTGTCTAGCGTGTGCATACATACATATTGTTTTACTCTATTGTCTAGCATGTGTATACATACATATTGTTTTACTCTATTGTCTAGCGTGTGTATACAAACTTATCTTGTACTAGTCCTTTGTAGTATATTTCAGAGTAATCGGTCAAAACATGCAAGTTCCATATTGCTTTCTGACATGTTGCATTAATCAGATGAATGATAATATTAGAGGAAATATGTCACAATATTTTCTCCCGAGTTCATTTTGTAGCATGGAGTGCACTGTCAATCTTGCAGCATTCAGTTCTCAGATAAACCATGGTCGCCCAATACAGTGTCAACCTTGCTGTCAATATCAGGATGTTGGTCTCTAAGCAGTGGTAGCAGGGCAAACATTGCCAGAGGACAGACCAAACACAGGGCACTCCACCATATGGCAATACTACTGCCGATACCTACAGGCCAACTTCTAATGACTTGGGCAAGGTCATTCCATATCCCAACACTACATCTGTGACACAATAGCATGTTCATACATACACCTTCTTGAGTTATTATTTTCTATTCTAATATGCTTACTGAATTCAGGATTTTAGAGTTCAGGATATTATTTATCAATACATTTATATTTGGGTTCTCATGGACTTGGAAATAATGAAGCCATGTTCCAATTACTTCACTGCTAGACATCAGGATAGTAGGATCAATATGGATATTATGTTCATAAAATTATCGTGATGGGAAAAACTCCATTTTGTACAGAAATCTTGATAATATTTAATCATCATTTCTGCCATATGATAAGTTTGTTGAGAAGAATGTATACAATTGAAAGGAAGCTCAAGGTTTGCATACAAAATGACCCAAAAAAACTTTTGTCGCCATACATATTGTTTTATATACAAGAAAAAGGCCAATGGACCATACTCATATACCTTAATGGCAAATACAGTCCCTTCCAAGCTATTGGTGCAAATAATCATTATGCTTAGTTTTGGAACATCCATCAAAGACGACTCTCGTTATCTAGCCTGTGCTTTAATTAAGCTGAAACTTTACACATGTTAGACTGGAGAGAAGATAGCCTGCCAACATTGGTTAGAAATGGCCCATTGGATCGCAGGCAGTGTCAACGGACAACATCGGAAGCCCACTACACTGCTGCTACAATATCTACGAAAATTACGTCAGTCCCAGAGTTTTTTGCTATTGCTGGTCCTTTGAGCCAGGAGCTTTTCTAACCAGCGTAATAACCTCATAATGGGACAACTTGTTTTAAATGTATATTTTGAATTGATGTTGGAGGACCAGAAGATGCCGATCCTTCTGTCCAGAAAGTATTCTTGAGATTTTGTGACCACTGAATATCTAAATGTCCAGTATCTCCATACAAGCTTGACTGAGAGAATACAGCATTTGACTGAACCAGCAACAATAATAACATGTTTAAAATGTATTCATCCAATGCATCAGCCCCTTGGTAAACATTTCAATCAACTGCCAGATTATGTCTCCAAATCCATCCAGCCCTTTGTGATATTGATATTGTGATCAATTACCAATAACAGATCCTCTTCCATCCTAATGCTAGTACTCTGCTTAATTAAATTGGACAGGAAACATATATAACATTATAACATTATATAATAATTAGAACCAGTGGTACACAGTGACATTCATGCCATCCTTCAAATAATTAATTACAGAGATGTTTTCCAAAACAATGTGTTATGTTTATCAGAATGGATGGACACATCTCGTGAAGTGTTAAAACATCTCTACATGGTTGGCATTCATCTTCCAACAGTTAGCTGACAAAAGGTCTAGGAGACTTTATTTGATTTACTGAGGCCTGTGTAGGCGTAGGGATCCGTTTGAGGAAGGGTGAAGCTGCATCAAAGAATGATTAGCAGATCGATTGGGGCACACCGGCCTCACAATTTGCCGATGATGCAAACCTGGGCAGCATACCGACAGATCTGAGATCAATGTGTGCCAACGGGGTCTAAAGACTGGTATTTAATTCCCATTAATTCTAGAGTGGATGTGCAGGCAGGTCCCAGTGTAGCAGTATACTATCATTAAATCTGCTATCATTACCAGTAGTGTGAGTTTCTGGGTATGCTATCATTACCAGTAGTGTTAGTTTCTGGGTATGCCATCATTACCAGTAGGGTGAGTTTCTGGGTATGCTATCATTACCAGTAGTGTGAGTTTCTGGGTATGCTATCATTACCAGTAGTGTGAGTTTCTGGGTATGCTATCATTACCAGTGAATGGGTGGGTTAATTATTGTTTTACGTCACAATCTTTCACCCATACAGTGTTCGAAATTACCGCTGGTCCGGAGGCCCGACGCCAGTTGTTTTCACGTCAGGCCAGCAGTTTTATGAACTTCGGGGCCCGTTAGGCCAGCTACATTTTAAGTGACCATGGTATAAAAAAAAATGTCCGATCACAGCATTGATGTAATACAACATATCTGGAAGCTGACAACTGCACATGGCTGATGGATGAGACAATAATACATGAGACAATAATACGAGACGTAGGTTGCTGGGCAATGTTGTCTCGTGAGAGTCTGTATTGAAATTACACGTAATACAGTCAGTGTCCAGCGTGCAATAGACGGCACGTCCTTCCCTAGGGGATTGCAATTTTTTATATCCAGCTGACTGTTTACCTCCCCTTTTTCACTCCTACTGAAAAATCAATTGGCAGACATGGCAACACAATGGTGTTATACTTTTAATTATCCCCAGAGAGAGTAGCCGCTTACTAGCCAATAGTCAATTCCTATCTGTACACACTATAGTTACTGGTGGGAGTTACTTAATTTTTATTTATTTTTAGATCACGTTAGATTTAGGGTATAAATCTGCTTTCAAGACTATTGCGTTCATATCTTTGATTGTCAGTTTATGTCAGGATGAAACCTGCAACATGTACAAACTACATTTTCTTCAAATATGCGTTTTCAAAAGTCTACAATTTTCATGTGAGGTAATGATGCCTCTATTTGCCACTTACAAATGCATACTTGCCTAAAATGTAGTACAATTCTGATTAGCAAACCCTTTCAGGATTTGTTTAACCCTTCATAAAGTTGCTAGCACTACTATTACTAAACTATAATTAACATGTAGGCAGGCAATTTTGAAGACCGATCCAAAAACAGTAAAAGCACTCTAACAACTGTTCTGTGTATTAATCTAAAAGTGATCCCATTATGTGGTGCATTGAACAGTTTTATATGCTTTAATAATGTTCATACAGCACCCATTGTACATTCATAACATACAGCAGGATTGAGCTATGAATAATCGGATAATGATGATAATGTGCAATGTGGTGGGTGAGATAGTAGTTCATTAACCCACTGTAACGACAATTATATGGAGAATAATAGTTGTTACAGTGATGGTGAGGACATGGAAATAATGATCCTCTGATGGTGAGGACATGGAAATAATGATCCTCTGATGGTGACATGGAAATAATGGTCCTCTGATGGTGACATGGAAATAATGGTCCTCTGATGGTGACATGGAAATAATGGTCCTCTGATGGTGAGGACATGTAAATGGTCATTTGGTGGTGAGGACATGTAAATAATGGTCTTCTGATGTGAAGACATGTAAATAATGGCCATGTAACTGTTGAGGACATGCAAGTAAAAATAATATGTGGGGACGGGACATGTAAATAAAATATTTGGTAACATGAGAGGACAGGTAATTACAGTAATGGTCATGCACTCACCCTCATACATTCAATGGAGTAGACTGTCCATAGTCTCAGAGGGCGAAAGTAAATAGTTTAAATATAAATAATATCGATTGGTATTATATTAATATAAAAGGAGCCATTGAATTTTTTGTTCTCCAGTACTCTAGACTTGCTTATATGCTCAATGGTGAATTTTGAATAGGAGTATTTGTGCGAGAACAAGGTGTGACACAGACTAACCATTGACTACCACGAAAATAACCTCCCGTGAATATATCCCAGTATTGTATGGTATCACATGATCAACGTAATCTAGACTTGCTTATCTGATAATGGGTGACATTTTGAATAGGAGTATTTGGGTGAGAACAAGGTGTGACACAGACTATCAATGGAGAGGACATGTAAATAATTGTCATGTGATGGCACATCACTGACGCACATTTTCTTTTCCTGTGCAGATAACATTAATGTATATATCTCGTCAGGACTTGACATTTGCTGGAACTCACTGGTACCAACAATATTTGCTACTTGGAATTTCAGATTATCGGTGGATGAAACATTTTTTCAAATATTAAATATTTCCCAATATAGCTGATAGCATGGCACATATCTCATATGTACATCAACACTTAACTGTTGTAGCTGCTGTTAAGATAATGCTCGTTACTTTAAATAAAAAATAAAAAATATATACCTTAATATGTCATCTACATTTATTAACAATGGATGAAACTGAATTATGAATATAGTATACTACATGAAACTATATCTGAATTAGCCAGCAGGATGTGACATGGTTCTCAAATATCATGCAGTTGGTAAGGAATGGTGCATGGTGAATTTACCATATGTTTAATCTGCATTGGAAATTGTAATTGTTCATAACTGATTAAATAGCATGATAGGGTGTGCAAGATAGTCCTCAGACTAAGCAATACATTGGTTCAATTGTATGGTGGACACAATATCATAGTTAAATAGTTTGTACATATATATAAACTTGTACGATCAACATTATCATTGCATGGATAATAATTAAGTTATTTAGATTGATATCGCTGCAGAAATATCTCACCCATACTTATTTATTGTTTATTTATTTATTTTTTTAAGGTGGGGTTTTATAGCCAATACCAAGATTCTTTCCCTTATCATATGTTACGACTACACTACAGGGTAATTAATATTTAAGCAGTAATTTGAGAAAAAGTAGTTAGAATAGGTATTTGTTCACTCAAAAGAGAATGGGTACCTGGTAGGATGAATGCTAACATAGCACCAGGAAATTTCAAAGGAAAGTGTTGACACACTGATCCATTGACTGGGATAATAGAATATTAATGAATTAGTGCTTTATGTCGCAGCTGGAATATTTCACCCATATGCAACGATTTTTTTATAATATAATAATGCAGAACTGCTTTGAGCATGGATATAATGCATTATGTGGACATTATTATTATTATTATTATTATTATTATTATTATTATTATTATTAATTATTATTATTATTATTATTATTATTATTGTTTAAACTAATATGATCACCAAAATGTATTGTTATGGTTCGTTTCAGGTGCCGCAATCACAGGCTTATTGCGTGCACATGAATTATTCATTGACTATCACGCATCTCTATACAGCTGATAATGAGGCATTCATAGATAGCATTCATTAAGCACATAGCTGTTGTTCCTGATAAAAATAAGGGTGTTAGGCCATAGTCATTAAATACATAGTCGAATATACAAAGTCGAAAATACAAATACATATAGTTTGATAATTTTAGCAAGTTGGTCAGGTCAAATATCAAAATAATAATAATTGGAGATTATGAAAAGTCAGTTGACAGAAAAATAATATAATTGATCAATATAATTTGTCAGTAACTGATTTATAACATCAATACACAAAACTTGTACAGATTTGAATTCACAATTATTTTCAAAGTACTTACTGCTTAGACTACACATTTTTTTTTAAATCGAGATCTGTAAACCAGGGAATCAAATAACTATGGCCTTACATGGAATTTCATATTATACGACATATTTGGAAATTTAACATACACTCACTACTGGCCAGATTATCATAGATACAGTATGGAGAAATTGAATACAATAAGGTTTACAATATGAAATCACATCACGCACTGCCAGCATGATCATTAATGTATCTTACACAAGATCTTTATGTGGTTTCTCCCGAGCTATTGTCGAGTGTAAATTAATTTAAAATAAAGTAAATACTTTTTGCATGTGAATGCGTCATAAACCTTGTCGTGTTGAATATACGTACATGCAATGGACACATTGTATGTAGCACATGATGAGTGATGGGAAATGTATGAATTT
Source organism: Lepetodrilus schrolli (assembly GCA_032361225.1). NCBI lineage: Eukaryota > Metazoa > Mollusca > Gastropoda > Lepetellida > Lepetodrilidae > Lepetodrilus > Lepetodrilus schrolli. Next base: position 4,682 of record JAUTBT010084558.1, on the reverse strand, counting down.
ATGCACGTAACATGGACATGGAAAAGCAGTGTAAACTCCAATGTGTAGCACTGTTGACATAGGCTAGTTGCAAAGAGAAGGTGCTTCATGTGTTGTTTAGCGTCAGTCGGAGTCTTTCATCTTTCACCTTGCCAAAAAATACATGGCAACACATTCTAACTGCCATAGAATATCAGATATTAGCTTAAATGTTAATCTCCAATAATCTTCTAATTAACCGAGCTGTCAGTCTCCCAGGTTGGGATTTTATATATATTTTGAATTGGGGTTTACAGCCACTTTCAAGATTCTTTCATTCATGAAATCATGTCTGCTGTTCTATGGCAGTTTGAATGTACCATCATTTATATTTTTGTGCTGTATTTTATTTTATGGGTGAAAGACTCCCACTGGGACATCAAGCACCACATGACACGCTGCTTGTCAGTTTAGGGCAGGAGGAAACCCACAACATCTGTAGTGCTGAATGTTGCAGTAAACCTGTCAGCACTGGCTGGTATTGACAGATCAAAGATGATAACTGGATTGACACAGTACAGACATGATCGCGTCAGAAATGTAACTTTTTCAAAAATTGATGCCGGGCTCATGGGATGGGATTTAAACCCAGGTCATTTGTCTTGTTCTGTGGAATAGGACCCTGTGAAGTACAAAGGAATACAGCTGTGATCTAATGACATACCTTGTGTGAGCGGATGCCGTCGATGTTGACGATGAACCCCACACCGCAGGCATCGCTCTCATACTGGGGGTCATACAGACCGCATGCTTCGGGAATCCCAGGCACTCTGCCAGCCGTCGCCTTCATCCTGGCCGCAGGCAAACTGAAACGGTCAAACATCAATCCTTGATTGCAATGCCATTGTCATCCCACAGGCAAACTTTGATTGCAATGCTATGGTTATCCCACAGGCAAACATTAAATTTTGATTGCAATGTCATGTGTCATGGCTATCATAAGGATCATACCACAGGCAAACTGAAACATTTGATTGCAAAGTCATGGTTGTCATCTGATGCGCAAATTCAAACACTCAAATATAAAACTTAGATTTAAATTTATACCATGACTGTTGGATAAAAAAACTCCCCAGAAAAACCCTAATTATACAATAGTTATATTTTCGCAATTTACCAACGATAAAGATATAATTTACCAATGAGAAACATAATTTACCAATGGTAAATATATAATTGTCCAATGAGAAATATAATTTACCAATGAGAAAGATAATTAATCACCCAATACTGTCTTTTCGCAGTAGATATCGCTTTCAAATAACAAACGATATCTACAGCAATAGAAATCGTTTGACCCAATTCTTGGTTTATTTGATTGTTCTACCATTGTGATATCATGCAATAGATATCGCTTGACCCAAGTATTTGATTGTTCAACCATTGTGATGTCATCATTACAATTGTGATGTCGTAGCATTGCTATGATGTCACAGTGCAAATGCACAACACCCTACAGATTTGATTTCACAGTAAAATCTTTCAAATGTGACATTTTTCTTCTTTAATGACTTTAAAATGATATTCGGTGATAAATAGAATCACACCCTTATGTCTTGGAATATCAAATATATCAACACTTGTCGATGAAAGTTATTAAATCCTCGGATTTCAAGTTGATATATTTTATATTCCAAGAAACTTGGGCGAGATTCTCTATTTACCAATGGTAAATATATAATTTACCAATGAGAAACATACAATTTACCAATGAGAAACATACAATTTACCAATGGTAAATATATAATTTACCAATGAGAAACATAATTTACCAATGGTCTAAATATATAATTTACTAATGGTAAAAATGACAATTAATGTAAATTACAAAATGGCCAATGTAAGTAGGACCAACATGCACCAGATATATTTTGGAAAAAGAATTCAGCAATTTCAACATAAAATTGAAAACATACCAGTACACATACATGTCTTTCAAACTAAGATTTTGCAGTAGATTCCAAATTATAATGAACATGTTGAATCTACATTTAAGTTTTAAAATAACCTTAATAATTAAAGGACACGCTAGCTATATAACATTGCTATCATGGTTATACTAGTACTACTAGAGACTGTGTAGACATTGTAGTACTAGAGACTATGTAGACATTGTAGTACTAGAGACTATGTAGACATTGTAGTACTAGAACTAGAGACTATGTAGGCATTGTAGTACTAGAGACTATGTAGACATTGTAGTACTAGAGACTGTAGTACTAGAGACTATGTAGACATTGTAGTACTAGAGACTATGCAGACATTGTAGTACTAGAGACTATGTAGACATTGTAGTACTAGGGTGCAAACTACTGAAAAGTCTGGACACGTTCTCACTCACCTTGTCTGTTCTTGGTGCTGGAATACTGTCTGAATGAAAGCCTCTGCGCTGCAGTAACGTAGTCGTAGATCTGTCTGGAGAGCCTAGGTCTGTATGCGAGATTGCTTCACCGTCAAACCACACCTCAGTGTCTTGTCTGCAGCACATACACACAGGAATGTATTATAGACAGCTAATGGGGGGTGGGGGTGCTTGCAACCGCTGCAGATCCATCCAATAAATACCAGGCTGCCTGAGGCAACAGCGGTGAACCCCCAGATCATACAGCTACTAGTAGTCTTTCAGTTTCAGCATGAGTTGCCTGAAGGTAGGCACAGCAGCTAGAACGCAGCAGATTGATGATGATAGCAGCAGACCACAATGCCTGCATTGATGTACTACTAGTCCCACTGGGGTTGGAGGGGTAAGGGGATGGGGCCGGAGTTAAATGAAGTATAATGTTACCACTTGTAAACTGATAAAACTGTTAGAGTTGCATCCATGGATAATTGCACAATCTAAGAAGGAACAGCAGTCATGGGTGCAATGTGTTACGTTTTAAGTTAAGCCATGCTAATTGATTCATTCCATGCCACAGTAGATCGTGATAATACATCTCACCATCCTAGCTCCATGAATGTTGTCTACCATCTATGGGTATCTGGTCAGGCATGGTGAAGTAAAATCTAGCTGCGGTCACATAGCTCTATTTGGGGCCTTATGACTATATTGTTTACATTTTATTGGCATCATAGTATCATAGTATGTTGCCAATAAATTGTAAACAGTAGTAATAGTAATACCATATGGCACAAAATAGAGCTACGTAACCCCAGCTAAAGTCAAATGATGAAGTTAGTGGACATAAACCGAAGTTCTCGTCAGCAATTATTCAAATGTAACCTAAATCAGCCTATATGTATAAATTACATGGCTTGTGTTAACCAATGATCTGGTATACTGCCATATGTATTGTCTCGTGTTAGCATAAATCAATAAATGGAATTTAATTTAGTTTAAATTGTATTTGCTATAATGGTATATACTAAAAAGCTAAAACTAGCAACATATGGGAAATGAATTTATTCAATTTCCAATATTTATTTATTTATTCCAATAATTTTAAATGTGGCAAATACTTAGATTACAATACAAGGTACCAAAGTACATGTTTTATTTCTATCTGTAAGCATACTGAATATTAATACAGATTGAAATGAGATATTCTTCTTGTTTTTAAGCGATTAAAACTTATTTTATTTATTACTAACTTAACGCCCAGTGTAATACTAATTTAATAGCCTTCATGTAATTGAAATGTGTGGAACAAAGGATCTACTAATTGAGATCGTGCAAACATTTCAATCCCATTAAAGACATATAATACATGGACATTCTATCCACCACAACCAGTGCTTACATACACATGTTGATTAACCCTCTAACTGTTGGGGTATCACCATCACTGTTACATAGTTGATAGTATAGCTCCAGATATCTCCAGCAGGTAGGGTTAATTGGTGTAGGATTCCAAAGATAACTTTATTAACCCCTCAGGTGGCTGAATTTCTCATCACATTAATTTTGACGTAGTCATATATTATTATTATTATTATAGCATATTTCTTGTCAGTTTATTAGTGTTTTATGGCAAGAGGAATCAAAGCTGAGCAAAAGAAAATTCTTCCACAATATTATTAGCTATAATTTAACTATGTTGACCAGACAGAAGGTGACAGACAATAATAGAAGATTTACCTAAATTATTCAAGAAGTAATATGAAACTAGAGGCTCTCATTTATTATTAACATTAATTCATAGTATTAATTCTAGACATTTTGAACCAACAAGGAAATTGGAAATATATGGAGGGCATATCTAAAGGGTACCAATGAAATAAAGAGTTGTTATTTAAATTATAGCAATACGTCTGAATGCAATAAAGAATCGCAAAGACCAGTGTCCCATTCCATGGAATAATCTAGTACAGTTGGGTGGGTGGTAGCGCAGTGGTAGAACATTGGACTTTGGAGCCAGAGGTTCCAGGTTCAAATCCCACCCCAGGCAATACGTCTGAATGCAATAAAGTATCACAAAGACCAGTGTCCCATTCCATAGAACAATTGTAGTACAGTTGGGTGGGTGGTAGCGCATTGGTAGAATGTTGGACTTTGGAGCCAGAGGTTCCAGGTTCAAATCCCACCCACAGAGGGAATTAGGGTTTAGGGCCGCTTTCAAGATTCTTTCACTTATATCACGACTTGTAAGTTTAGGGCAGGAGGAAACCCGCAACATCCGTAGTGCTGAATGTTGCAGTAAACCTGCGAGCACCGGCTGGTACTG
>JAUTBT010084557.1:0-12217 GCA_032361225.1 Lepetodrilus schrolli | reverse complement strand
GAGAGAGATAGAGAGAGAGAGAGAGAGAAAGAGGGGGTAGCGTTCACATTATAGACGCAGTAGTACAGTCATTGGTTAATTACCAAAATAGAATTAAAACATTTGCTCTGGAATTAAATCCATTGGATTAAATCGTCAAATTCTGTATATTTAATATAGTACAACTGTTTAATAAACGGAAAACCATTTATTTGACTTTATTTTAGCGGGCTAAGTAATTAAACTCATTTACTGGAATATGCTACACTATGTTCTACACGATATATTATGACAGTTTAAGGCTCCATCTTGGACATTGATTCCTGATTTCCTATCACGCTCTCGTATCTAACATGACAAGGCTGCCTGAAACATGATATCCCGTTCGTCTTCCCGGTTAATATACTATTGGTATAACGAACCTTGATGATATATTAATAGTCAATAAACATCCATTAGCTATTGGTATAATAAATCACGCATTTGAATGAATATTTTAAGGAATCTTTAGCTATCAGTTTCTGAGTCAGTGAGCTTTAATACTCCCATTTGGGGTACGACTGGTCGTTGATGGTTCGTTATGACAAGCCGCGTGGAGGTCATACAAGAACCACTAGTATTAGAATAAGAAATCGACGTAGCAATGTTTTATGAGGGCGATCTTAACTTCATATTGTTATAGCATATTGATTAGATCATTAACTATTTTTATGTACGTAGAAAGAATCAAAGCAATATGAAATGAAATATTTAGAATGATTCATAAAAGGAGTGCATAATATCAATAAAAAAAAATCAGCATATGTAATTACTACGTAACATATTTACAATAACATTTACAAATAATGCAAAGTAAACTAGCATTAAGATGGTCTTTCAGTTAAGTTTGCTATTCATAATCATAAATTAGCGTATACCATCATTTCATTAAGTAAATCAATGTACCAAGGGAGAAGCTTCAATAAGTTCATTTTACTCACTGAGTATCCTTGCCTTGTGTCGATACATAATACCTGGAAAATAGTGCACTGTTCGTGTTCTGTCTTTACTACTCATAAATACTGATCCGCAAAGTACAGACATGGACACACATGACAAATGACCATTATGTTTCTATGTCCAAATGTGTTAAAAATCAATGTGGTTTAAAATGTAACCATTATAATGAATCACTAATTACATGTCATCATTTGTTAACTTATAATGTCTGCTCAGCAATTCAACAGTCATGAGTGGCACCTATGCAATATTAAATAATCCAGATGCTGCCGTTATTTTACTAAACACGCATCTGTCATTCGAGCAGTGTTCTAATATTTATCAGGCAATACTCTATGATGACGTTGTAAGGTTCGACGATTCGTTCGATTCATTTCCTGCAGGAAATGCAATCATCTTTTCAAAATGACAAGCAAATATATTCAGTCTTACGATCTGGAGAATGTCGATGGACTTCGTGTGTCGTGGTAGGCACGTTAAAGATGAGACTGGTGTCGCTGTATGTCCAGCAACGTAGTAGGCTGTGAGGACTGCGTGGTGATCGTGGACTTAGAAGAATTGCTCGCATTCGTACAAGTTAAACTTTCATCTACGACTGAATTTCAACCAGAGGATAGCATTGCTCGCTGAACATTGCAACTATAGTCGTGTTCATTTAAATAGACCTCGTGTTTCTTTCGGTTTATAAATTACATGGGTGTCAGAGCAGAGTTTGCTTTATATTTTCGTGAATACAGAATGAAACAAATTAAAAACATATTTATGAAAAATATATAAAATAGTATTAGTAAATATAGCTTTAATAAATAATATGTTCAGAAACAAATACATAATTTGATAAGAAATGCTTCTTCTCACAATAACATAGCATTAATAAGTTAATGGTTTCTTACATTGATGATATTTTACTTAAATGCGTCTGTAGGAACAAGATGCATTTGTTAATTTACATATAAGCTATGACAAATGTATCAACTATCTGTCTAACCATTTGTAGTGTTTGTAAGCTATGGACCTGACTTCTTCATAATATGTAATATTTTATGTTCTACTGTTTATGATTCGTTTATTTATTTAGTATACTATTACAAAAGTTATAATTGCAAACTGCATGTGTAAATATACCAATTAGATTGACATCGATTTCAGATACAGAGTATTGTGACCAGGTCAAACTCTTCCAAGTTCATAGAGGCATGTGGGTAATATGCTAATGAGTTCGTGACGTAGAAACCAAAACAGCAACACTGACATTTATATAGAGAAAAGGTTAAAAACACTTTTAAAGGTTCATTGCACATGTTGCACATAGCCAGAACCTATTGGGGTTTGGGTCTGTTTTCACGAAAATATATAGCAAACTCGGCTTTGACACCCGTGTGATATATGAATTGAAAACACCATGAAGTCTGTTTAAATGAACACGACTATAGCACAAAGTAGGCACGTAGCATTAAAGACAAACTATTCAGGTCAGTAGCTAACCGGTGGAGCAAGGGGGACAGTTTCAGTGATGAAATTCAGAAGAGATACCATGAACAGCAAATACATATTAATGTACTAGTATTTGTTTGGTTACTATTTCAAAAGTTTCAAAGACGTACATGGTCAAAATAATAACACCTATACTCAGATAGGTTTATTATGAGTATTGACAACTGATATAGGCGGAGCACTTGAACAGCCCGAAGTATCCTTTGGACAGCGTTACACTGGCAACGTCACTGATCAAACTCAAGAGACCAATATATGTTCCACTGGAACTCGTATATATACCATGTAACGAAACGATTCCAACATCGTTATGGTATGGATGTATAGTACAAATATACTCGTCGTATTAATTATAGTTGATACACAACCAGGGAGCACATCCGTATCCTTGGTACACCGTCTTTAGCGTCAAGGACAAACTCACAGTGACATCCACTCTAGAGTCTTATTACTAGAGAATGAGGCTGTGTTGTGTAACCGTGTGACGTCACTTCCTGTATTGATATTGGCCATCATACAGAATGGGACATAGCACAGTTTCTCATTGTCAACAGTGGCCATGTAGGCCATAGAAAAAAAAAGGTTTTGCATACGTATCCTTGTATGTTAAGTAATATGCATGGTATTGTGTTCAAAATGAAGTAGGTTCCACGCCTCTATTTTTCTGTTTATATGAGTATTTGGGCATTTCTGTACAAGATGGTGTAAAGCTAGTGCATGCTGATTGAATAGGTTTAGCAACAACAGCCTCTCGAACTAAGCTGATTATATGATAAATGATAGTGGAAAGAAACTGGTATGCCCCCGGAACCACTGTCGCGTTTACTGTTGTCATTCAGTCCACTTCCGCTTTTCTTTTGATGGGTGTGTCAGTCGTTGTTTTACAATGATTAGGAATGCGTGTGGGCGGTGTTAGGTTATCGTGATGACGTCACAGTCATGCCATACTTTTAAACTGGTCTATCGTGTTTGATAAACTAAATAGGAACCCTTCCGGTGATTAGCCATCCAAATAATTTCACTGCCAAAGCCTAACTAATGTAAACATCATTTTCGTTTTCTACATTTTCGTTTATTTCTGTCAGTTGGTTACTTGCTGTGCTTTTTTAACACGTTTCATTGACCGTCATTTACCTGTATTTAGCAACTTCTATAATCATTACCATCAGCTTTATTCATAGTCCGGTGACATTGAAATACACGAACATCACCTTTAGTATTCATCATTATTATATCACAGAAACGCGTCTGCTAAATGGACTTATATTTTACAAAATGCATTTTTGTTCGACCTTTCTTCCTAGCGTGCTTTTCCCATCACACTTGCATATTAATAGAATGATTTTATAAAGGAAATACGAATTTAGCTTAGCGATTATTACTGATATTATATTTCTTGTAATAAATGTACACACACAATGTACACACTTATCTGCTGTACTTTTGCAGTGCACACTCAATGATTCAAGCTTGATAATTAATAGAACTGTTACCAAATGCACTTGACCAATAAAATACATAGTTCTACTATCGACCCAGTGATCTCGCCATGTTGGCATGCAAATTACAGCTGAATGGTTCTTGGCTTGTAATTAACTTAGAGTCAATGAGTGTGCGTACCACACAGCCTTGTTACAGAACAAAAAAAAAGGGTTCCCATCGTCGAAATACATTTGCCTTTGGCGCAAAGTTTAAGCTCCATTTGGAGTTTGGGGAGTTACACTGCTATGAGATTGGTTGTACGTTAAGTTTAGACAGGTCTGTACAAATTTGCACTCATATACTCATCATTATGCTCATAGTAACGACCAGGTGGCAGCACGTATGCAATACAATTACAATTTGTAGAGCCCCGCGCAAATCTATCGTTAAAGGCATACTATCACATATTTCGATGATGATTTTTGGAGAAGGTTTGAGTTGTATTTGCAAAGTACATTCACGTGGGATCCAAATCATCGCTTGTGTACCGTAAACTTATTTTAATCGATCTTGGTGGGTGAAAACTCGATGACACCCTTCTGTCGGTATCCAATAGTTTAGAAACAACGCACAATAACGACACCAGTTTCACCTGCGTTCACGATCTTAGATCTACGAGAATCGTAACTAGCTATCCATATAAATGAGTTACGACTCTCGCAGCGCTACGATCGTTACACAGAACGTGACTTGCACTTGCGGCATTGTCTACTTTCGAATTATTCGACATCGTTGCCTCAGTTCAATACTTGATATGATACTTATAGTTGCATATTTTAATTCGATTTAAAATCGGTATGTGGGTAAATGTAGTACGGCACGAATCTCCAGTGACGCCTTGCACGTACTCCTGCTATATCTAATAGAAGATTCCTCATTTGTATTGTATCGCATGATGATGTGAATTGGATTAAAACCCTTACCTTGTACACACTACTTTGCTATCTATTCTGGTTTATGGTGATGACATCGTCACGCAAATTCTGTAGTATCAGAGCACGATGCAGCTGAGATTGTCAGTCTTTATGAGAACATTCCATATATATAAAAGCAATAGCTGAGCAATACGTCATACCGTAAGAACATTCGATTACCTACACTGTATACCAAAGAGTTCACAGAAATTCTGCCGATGGACGATTTGTCCTTGAGGCACCATGATTTCAGTCGAAGCAAGCGTGTGATTTAGCTATGACCAGTTCGAACATCGTCAGTGTATGAAGGCGTTCTATTCAATATCAGCATTGCATGCCAACTATCAGCTTGGTTAATCAGCATGAACCATGAACCTACCGTTATTTGCGAGAGGAAGAAACAGACAGACATGCAACCAGATAGATAGAGAGAGATAGAGAGATAGAGAGATAGATAGATAAAGATAGATAGATAGATAGATAGAGAGATAGATAGCTAGATAGCTAGATAGAGAGATATAGAGATAGATAGATAGATAGATAGAGAGAGATAGATAGATAGAGATAGATAGATAGATAGAGAGAGATAGATAGATAGATAGAGATAGATAGATAGATAGAGAGATAGATAGATGATATATATATATATAGAGAGAGAGATAGATAGATAGAGAGATAGAGAGATAGTTAGATAGATAGATAGATAGATAGATAGAGAGATAGATAGAGATAGATAGATAGATAGATATAGATAGATAGAGAGATAGATATATAGAGATAGATAGAGAGATAGATAGATAGAGCGAGAGAGTTAGTTAGTTAGTTAATTAGATAGTTACATCAGTGCCAGTTGTGCTTGACATACCAACATCGCCGCGATCATATCCATCTATATTTATATCCTATGTTTTAAGAGAATTTAATGTAGATGGAAATAACTAGCGTGTGTCTGTAGTCGCAGGCTTACTATAACAGAAATACCAGGAAGGAGATGTACGTAGCAGACAGATGGAGCAGACTGGGCATCTCCACTAGAGTACATATATTAGTTCTTTACCAAAGCAATACTGTGTATGTATTGATTGAATTGTTAACCAACATACATGTATAGACGTAATCCGAGGTATATGTTTACATAGATACCACTGAACATATACGTTTCCGTACATGGAGATCCAGAGGGAATTCAACAGCTCTGTTTTGGAGATTCTATTTCAGACATGCTAGACACTCTGTTGCCTAAGGAGTCATACTTCGTGAATATTATAAAAATGGTTGTTCACTTTTGCTCCCTTGCTATCATTTTATTCTTGCTATCAATTCATGAGAAAAAAATGAAATAGTGTATTTCATGGATTTCATTTTAATGAGTTTAGTACCGTTTCTATTTTTTAAAGTTCTTTTAAAAATGTAACGTTCTGTATTTCTTTGTTGTTTTGTTTTATGTATGAGTGCTATCTGTGTGATGTAAACATAATCCTCTTCTGGGAAATAAAGCATGATATCTTATCGTATTTCAGTTGGGCACTTCAATAGCTGTACACTAAAGTTATGGAAATGCTATGTTAGTTATTACCGCTAGTCGTGATTAATGCTATGTTAGTTATTACCGCTAGTCGTGATTAATGCTATGTTAGTTATTACCGCTAGTCGTGATTAATGCAATGCGGCACAGATATCATCACCGGTACTACCTCTACTTACATGCACTTACATCATTGCTACCGACCATTCTCTCTATGTCTATCGACCATTCTTTCTATGCCTATCAATATTGCATATCATTGATGTAACGGCTACAAACAGAGTTAGTATAACCACTGGTATGTCTATCAACTCCGCATACCAATAACATAACCGATGGTAGTACCTCGTCATGTCTATCAATACCGCATGTCAGAAATATAACCATTGGAATGTTCTATCATTACCGCATACCAGAACTATAACCGCTGGTAGTACCTCGTCAAGTCTAATACCGAATATACGTGATATAACCATTGGTATTTTCTATCAATACCGCATACAAGAAATATAACCGCTGCTAGTACCTCATCATATCTATCAATACCGCATACCGGTATTATAACCACTGGTATGTCTATCAATAACGCATGATATATCAGCTGATAATGTACCTCGTTATGTCTATCAATACCGTCTGTTGGGGATATAACCATTGGTATAATACCTCTAGCCATGGCTATCGATAACGCATATCAGTGACATAACCAATGGGACCGCTGCTTCCTCCTTCATCTCCCATTAGACGGATCCTGTAATGTCACGTGGTCTGAAGACAACCATGCTATCGCCATATTGCTTCAGGCATATCCATTTCAGATGAAAGAAGCCATCAGTTTAATGTGTTCCTCGCGATCTTTCGGGAATTTCGGTCGATAAATTAGTAACATTACTGCAGTAGTTATCGGGGCTTTTAAACTATTATGTTTCGATGATAAAAATAGATATATGCAAATATTTACATTGTCACTCTTCCGTGGTGTCTGTACCCTTATTTGGTGTCTGCAAACAGAGGTGCATCAGTCGATTAGGTAGCATAACCAGGATCATGAATTATGCAATACCCATACAATAGGAAGGTTATAATACAATAATACATTTTAATATCACCTCCACTTACGGTAACAAATCGGAATCATAGGAGCTTAAGAATTACTCGACTTCACTGATCCTGACTAAAACTGTAGCATCACTAATGTCGACACGCCGATTTGGTCTCAATACCTACAAATTAACAAAGGGGACCCTCTCAGTTATAGTGTGCCTGTTCGCCTGTACGTTTCCTATCATGGCAGCCATTAGCACGGCTACAATTTCATTATTTGTCTTCTGAAATCCGGTTCTGAACAATGAGCTTTCAGTTAAGAACTTCTCTTCAAACGACTATCGAAACTCCTAACGAGAAGAGCGGTGCAAGGAGCCCGAATTAAAGCTGACAAGATCACCGTTGCCACAGACATTTCAGATTTAAGGATCCGACCTGAAGAGCTCCAAAACGCGGCGTTCAATGCTACTTATTTTGAGAGCAGTCTTTGAGAGTTTCCTGCGAATGAGTCTCGAAATGTCTCGCGAGACGTCGATGTCACTGACAGATACCATTGAACCCGATCACTGGTTGAATTTATAATGGGATTCATCGTCAAAGGGGTTTGAACTTTTTAGGAAATTTAGACGTCACTGATCCCAATTAAGTCAATCCTGATGACGCGAGAAGAGAAAATTTGTGTACCTAATCTTGCTGATGCCACTAAAAAAATACTCTTCCTTTTAGATATACACTTCCTCTAAGATATAATTTTATCTTTTGAGTAGCATATGTATACTTTCGTTATTCTTATACGTAAACTTCGTAATATTGCAGTGAACAATTTGTTTACTGATAAACCCAAATTCAGGAATTTCATCTGAATACCAATACATCGCAAATAGTTTCTATAAACTTGCAACAAAGTATACAACTTTGTTGGTCGTCTTTTGCTGGTATTTTGATGGCTGTTCTTTGTTACTAAACTCAATTTCGTACATATACTACTTTATCTTAGGTATAACCGATCTGCGAGGGGATAACGCGAGGGCAGTTCTAGATATCCGTCTGATTTATTAATTTGGGGGGGGGGGGGGCTAATTCCAGGCTAGATACAGGTGACTAAAAACATTCCTGGTCTTACTTAATACACCGTGACTCTGCCCATAATGACGTTGTATATTACTTTCATTTTATACCTATCTCAAATAGTAGAACATGAATCGTCCGTGTACGACTACGTCCGTAAGTGACGTGTAGTAGTACGTTGACCACGTCTACTAATGCACGTCGTACTTCAGTGAGCACGTGGGGCTCGTCATTACGGGAGACACACGTGGCGTAATGAAGCCATCATTAATTACCATGCTGGGTTATAAAGTCACGACATGCAGTAATTCACTGTCAATAACGTAATTTACTATTATCCTCAGTCATGTCCCTTAGATCCTGTTCAATATTATGAGAGTCTGACATGAAGTGGAAAAGCCAAGTCCCAAAGAAGCACGTACGTCTAGTGTTTTGAGCAGTTGTACGAATCGTTCGTAACTACATAATCATGTAGACATCACCTATGCATCATCCAAAGAAGGTCGTCTCTTAGAAACCCGTACATTAACGCTCTAACAACGCTTCTTTTCCATGTCCAATTTTCGAAGTATAATTAATGGTAATGGCATGGGTCAAATGAAGCTTGGTGGATGCCATGTCCTACTTTCGGTTTGTTTGATGGCACGAAGGACGAGGGAAGACGACTCCGCTGCTGATTCTAAGATCAATGAAGGGACGTGCTATTGGTATCATCTATCACCTCGGTTATTTATCCAACTGTAATCTGTAATAAGAAAGATTCTCGTCATTGATTTTATCATACGTCTACATATCGGACTATTGTAAGTCTCAAGAACAAGTTTAACAAGCTTAACATGTTTTCGTTCTAAGTTATCATACTATTTTCTGATGTTCTCAGCGAGGCATCAATGTTGAGTAAAACATGGGAAAAGAAATCCCAAGAGCATTACCAAACATGCATGCTTTGGTTAATTAGTGACTTGTGCTTGAGATACAGAGTAGCAGTGGTCCCCTGGACGGTCTGCTTCTTGTGGGGTGGGAACCTGTAAGATGTATATGTTACAGCAGAATTAAAATACGCCTTACAGCTGACGTTTCGGATCTATGCTGTTTATTATAACACATTGTATGACAAGAATGATACTCTACGAATAGGTTGATATCGAGAAATGCGAGCATCTCATGATCATACTACTTGGGATCGTAGCTAGGTTTATGATCAGACTCCAAAAATCACCGGAAGTACGGGCTCTCTTGGTTTCCTAATACTAAATCTGACGTCATACCTTAGATACGTTTTATGTAGTTTCATTAACCAGGTAAGGCAATTAAGGTTCGGATTCGACATCGCATTGAGAATAACCATAGACCTAGCTAAGTGAAACACCACTTTTATCACCGCCTTAATGCAATACCTGAGATAGACGTCTGTACGAAGGTGTTCAGACAACATCCGGATATCGTCAGTTGCCGTGTTAGCCTACAGTACGTAGTGGTCACCTTCTGCTGACCACAGTCCAGAGCCAGGTATTAGAGGCGTCAATGGCCGTGTTGTTCTGATGGTAACCTCCTATCGAGGTGGTTAAGGGAAATGATCAGGATTATTCAAATCGATGGAAAAGGTGTCATATTTGTGTCGGCGTGTTAATACGACGACTTTCCACAGTACTGCCTCCCATGACCACAATAAGGGACCAACTTTAAGGAGACAGAGCCCTAACGCTGCATACGGAACATCGCAATGGATGAGTGTATATACCACTGATATTAAATACGTCGTAATTAGATATATGCATATGGCCGTGTCCTTGACCGAGTGGATCAGCTAACATTACGAATTAAAACCTTTGAGTGTCGATGCTAAGCGTACGTTCCAATAAGGTGACCATATGTAAAATATGTTTTGAATGATCATGAGTCAGAACATTAATTAATCAATCTCAAATGGTTGTTCAAGTACATTGTTTAACACTATACTCGTTCGTTAAGGTCACAAGACATACGCATTTACATAGTGCTCATGAACCTAGCGTACCAAATTTAACAAATGCCTCTGGCGTTTTCATTTCGATATCTAGTTGAAAGCATAAATAAGAACCAATAATCTTCCGGCCCGTGCTGTAACCTAGAACTCGAAAGCTTAATGCATTCCCTGGATTTTACACTAAATGATCAGGCAGTTACATTGGAAAGAGTATTCAATCTAAACATCTTCCTTTTTTTTAATAAGCATACTATCACGGACATCCCACGATGCGAGTGAGAAAGGAATTAAAACAGATATGCAGGGGTGTGGATAAGGACTTATTGGGCGAGCTGCTTGTCTAGGACTTGCTAATGGATGAGTTATCTAATACATCGCCAGGGAGTCGATCTACCCTTGGGAAGGATTATAGCAACTAAAGCACCACCGGTCAGTGTCGGTCAATTAATCCAGTAGGTATGAGCGTGATCCCACTCAGAGCTTCATTAATTACATTATACACAGAGCCAGGCAGACCGACCACCATACTGACCTGTGGGTACCAATGGTAGTTCCTATCGTGCGTCCTATCGCGAAACATTCAATGGCTCTAGTCATGTATTAGACAACCCATCCAGCAGCTAGTGCACATGTTTCCTGTGTGAGAATTGGAGAACCTGCTGATGTCTAAGATTATACACAAAGGGTTTGTTTCTGGAATGTACGGTGATCGCTCAGGTTTGAAGTTGAACATGATCGGGCCTGGTTAATATTTGGATGGGGCTCCTTGTTTCATCTGGGAGGAGCAAACTCTGAGAGTACGTGTGATTCGATCCGGGCCCACATTGAGACGCAGGCTTCTTGTGGCATCAACGTAGGCAAGCGACTTGCGTGTAGTTAGAAAATGTATATCTTAACATACATTGTATCATGTATCCGGTAGGATGAGATAACAATGTGAATGATACCCTTCTAATGCCGGAAAACGACAACTTGTGTTCTATACTTCACATGGCGTTGAGAGGGAAAGTGACTGCACATTGATCTATTGACCGGGGTTACTACCTTTTAGCGCTTTGAGCATACTTTCAACCGTGGTTTTGTCGTATGATTAATATTATATATATTATTAATACATTAATGGAATATATTGAGTTCTGTGTGAAGGCATGCAAACCGTTCTCCCCCTGACTCTCTCTCTCTCTCTCTCTCTCTCTCTCTCTCTCTCGGGTTAGTTAGTTCCCCGTGTTGCACATGGCAAATGAAGCTGATTGCAATCGTGTATAGCGATGGCTACAGATCTACTCTTACTGGCAACATGTATGGCCAAAATAAGTAATATTGGGCAGGAATACCATGCTTAGCCACTTCACTCCCCACTTCACTCGATGACATAAACCTGGTATTTGGAAACTCAAGTAAATAGCCTTTACAAGATGAAAACACTTTTAAATTAGAATAATCCCTGTAAGATTCATGGCACGGGTTTTCTGGTGGTGGAGTGGAAATGGAGTTATTGCTAAAGAATTGGCCTGTGGTGGCGCCAATTGTCTATGTAATAGTAAGTGGAATGGATATACTTATTCAGAGGTGAATGTCTGGCACTAGACGGATCCTACAGCACAGTATACATGTAGCACCAGTCTAGTCGCTTAGGTAGTGCAGAGCCAGTCTATTCAATCAGGTGAGCATATTTCTATTTCGATACTTACTTCTAAAACACACTCGAATAGTCCCGCAATTCCCCCAGATATAGCCATCTATTCA
>JAUTBT010084556.1:0-12217 GCA_032361225.1 Lepetodrilus schrolli | reverse complement strand
TATATCGTTTCACGTATATCGTTTCTCGTAAGTGCACGAAAGTACATGTACTAAGAAAGTTCTTAACTGGTATTCTCGAAACTTCGTAAGTCAGAATCTTCTTAAAGTTGGAAAAGAAAAGATAAGATAACTAGAGACATTTCGTAGTGGGTTTATTTAACTAATAAAAAGTTACGATAGTTTCCAGACTACTACTTATCTTAATGTCCGAGCCAGGACACCTAACGTGGATACCCAAAAATATACCAGTGAAAGTGTCCTGACAGAATCCTGTCTGATCCTGTTAGGATCCTGGAACAGGACACCTATATATTTTTGCCGTGTTTATAATACACATATACTAAAATATTAAGCTATACCAGCAAAAGATGCACTTACATTTGCAATGAACATCCTGATAAAGTATTCCCCAAATGAATATCCACGCCATGAACACAAGGTATAAATTTGTCATCTTACTCCAGCACTCCAGTCGGGGATAAGCACACGTAGTTTCCATCATGTTTAACTCAACCATGAAGTGTTTTTCATATCAAGGGTATTCTTTAATTTTTGCATATTGACGTAAACTAGTGTTGTACATTTGCGAGAGTTGCTGCAATATTCACTTTCAATAAAACTATATCTGTTAACCTGTATGCATTTCAATGATTGTATAGTGATCTTTATCTGGGACGATTTCTATGTATCCTAGGTATGCCGTTTTCGTGTGATACACGTTTATGAGAGCACGGTATCGACACATTTCTTTAATAGTTCGCCGTCATGTATTCACCCCAATTGTTGAAAGAAATAATTACCATAAGCAATACAGGTATTCACATAACCGTATTCAAATAACCAATTGCTTGCTTGTCGTATTATAGTACTGACATGTGCTTCATTGAAGAAGGACGTTTATTTGCACGATGTATACATGTAATCGACAAATGTGTGTTGCTTACACAAATCTATCGCTTCTTGAACGCAGCTGTGCAGAGGACAAATATATATGTTATATTATATTCCCCTCGTGAAGGTGTTTGTGTGTGCGTGCGTGCGTGCGTGCGTGTGTGTGTGCGTGCGTGTGTGTGTGTGTCCTACAACCGATTACCTGTATGGTTATTACTAGTTGCGTAATTACATATACTCCTAATAAAAGGGCCCCGAGGCCCGAGATTACGAAACTTTTTTTAATACGATTTCCTGCTCAACTGAAAGTTTCGCTCACAAAACCCCATATTAAATCTGAGCTTGAGCATGAAATCGTACTCAAGAGGTTCGTAATCTCGGGGTCTGGCCTTATTCATTTTATCGCTTCCGTTACCTTATTGGAATGCGTGAACTACAGCGTAAAACATATCTTGTTTTAAACATTAATGAGAAATGTACAGAGAGAATATTCACAAACATATCCAGAACGTAATTGACATCCCAAAATTATGCATGTTGACTTTGGGTAAACACTAAATCTACCGGTATACTTTGATATAAATCACAACCTTTCAATGTTATTGTAAATCTATCTTTTAAATTTCTTAAATTGGTTCCTCATAATAATTAATCACAGATTAATTGGGAAAATACCCGCAATAAAATTCAATAGTTGTATTCTGATTGTTATTCATCATTCAAGTAATATATTGTAATATTTAGGACATGATAGTCGAACATAAACTTAGGGTAAACGTGAAGATAAAATGTCATAAATGTGTGTATTTCCTTTGTCATTTTTGACCCGCAGTTATTTACATACATTAATAATGTTTTTTAAATGCTGACACTATAGGCGGATACTAGTATCTACAATTTCACAAACACTTGTTAGTACGAAGACGTCGTAGTCGTGGTAGACGTAAAACAGACGACGCATTTTCGGACCTCAACGAAAATCTTGTGTCTGCCATTTCTTGGGATAATGTAATGTTAGTCCCTACTGTGACGTAGTTTATTTAAGGAATGAACGTTGAGGCATTAGCATTTATTGTGCCATAAAGCTAATGGGTCACGAGACCAAATTCCATGAGGGGCCATGAAGCTAATGGGTCACGAGACCAAATTCCATGAGGCGCGAAGGGCTTCATGCTAAATTTGGTCTTATGACCCATTAGCGTCATGGCACAATGAATGATAATGACTCAACATTCATTCCGTATAATAACAGTCACTAAAAACAACAGACAAGTTTGGATAACGAGAAAGTAACGATTTTAATAAGAACTATACCAGCGCACGTAACTAAGCAGTAACTAGGTAGTGAAGTGACGTGACGTGACGCCTGCAGAACAATCATATGACGACGGAAGAACAATCAGCGAGTGTCATGCATGCCAATGACTTTGACGTTCATGGCACTTTGAATGAGAATTACTTCTATGACGTTCATCGAAGGACACGACATTGATACTGTCATTATTATATTGTAGTTAATGCATGAGGAATTGGTCTGTCATCGTCACCTCACGCACTAACTGAACCTGGCAATGACCTAGATCTATAGTACCACGAGCAATTGCTAGAACGCTTTATCTGATAAATATATTGTTTCACTCTCACAATTAGATGCAGATGGTGTCTCTTTAACAGAATGTATGTTGTAGTAGTCGTTCTTAGAGGTAGGTGGAGTAGCATTTGCAGTGTTCCTGGATTCCTTTACACTTTCTTCAGCGTTGACGCTGTCGGCTTCCGTCGTCTTCTCCGATGACTGTTCTCCTTTACTGGGCTTTCCAGCACGGCCAACAGTCTTAGAAGCACCGTCACTCTTCGTTTGTGTTTGCCCAGTGACATCGTTGTGACAGGTATGTGTTTCATGGTCACCTACAACCATACCAATGTGGTCGTATGCAGTATCATGTTCTTCCCGAATGTCATAATGAAGGTTGGCGGTATTTCCGATATTGTGACTGGGTTTAGTGTCAAGATGATTACTGGTGGAAGACTTTGTTGAGCGGTCTGGGCTGGTTTCTTCGTGAGTTGCTGCTGACATCACACCATCTGCTGATGATGTAGTGTCATTGGGGACTGGAGTATTGCTCTCTAGCGTGAAGTACACTTGTCCGGAGGTGGCGGCCATTGAATCATTAGAAACAGAAAATCCTGGATCCGACTCTTTTATACGAGAATAATCATTATCTGTTCCTGCGTCTCTTCCTGTGGTAGCCTGTCGAGTAGTGTCATAATCATCACCGTATCCCTCGCTGTCTGGTGAAAGCTTACCATATGGATTACTGTATTTAACATTGGTTTCAGATTCAGACAGGATATCATAATCGACTTCATTGGATAGCCCGGCATCATTTGTGTACACGTTCTTTGAGCGATTACTGGGCTCTACAACAGCAATGGTCTCGTATCCTTCTTCGAACGCTCGGTTGGTGTATCTGTTTTCTGAGTTGGGCCTGCCATTAGTGTTCGTCTCAGAAGGTGATTTTAAATTGGTGAAGTTGTCAGGGCCTCGTTTGTCTTTTATACACATGTTTTTCTTTCTGCAGAGAAAAGCAAGTCATTGCAATGAGAATATGTCTTCACTGCAAATAAACATTCGTATGCATAAATATTTCAATGCAGTATTCAGATCTACGGCATGTACTTGGACTACTTAAATATTATCTCCACTAACTGTTCGCACTGAATATTAAACTTTAGGCTTGGTGAATAGACACAATGTTGACAAAATCAAAGTAATCTTTAGAAGGATTTATTTTCTAATGATAACTAACCGTATATATATGACAACGATTACAACACCGGTAATGAATAGCAAAGCAATCACGGTCCCAACGATCGCACCAGTGACTTGGCCTCCTAATAACAAAGAATATTAGTAGTAGAAATGCTAACTAAATCTGGTATCCAACGGTACATACGATATGTTAACGTTAATATTTAACCACCAGTTAATGCCATCATATCTAAGAACCCATACATGTTTGTTATATATCAGTTTTATATCAAATAATGACAAATAGATATAGTATATGCATAAGCTCATATAATAGGTATTTTTCTTGTTTTTGAGGGAACTCCATTTGATTTATTAACTTAATCTCACCTGTCGATGCTATATTTTGATCATTGTCTGTTCTATTATCGTTGACCTCTGTTGATCCTTGGTCAGTTTTTGGATCATACGTATACGTAGTAGACATCACTGTCGTTTTAACTGTGAACAAATCATTATGGCGTATAGACTTGGAATATACTTTTACATGTAAGTATACGTACGTATAAGTATTTCAATTGTAATTGAAAGATTCCTGCTGTGACTTAAAACAATAATTCACTGTAATTAGTACCAAGTACCGTTGACCTGTTATAAAATATGTATTTCTTCGTCCCCAGTATATTTGCATAAGCATAGTGATCTTGTGTAATATATCCCTCCAGGGTGTGCAGTCTGGTTACTTATTTATTAGTTTGCTTAGGAAATATTTTAACAAATCTTCAATATAGAATGCCCCCCCCCCCAAAAAAAAGAAGAAAAAACACACCAAAAAAACAAACCCACCCCACAATATAATTTAATAGATAGTAACAATAATATGAAAAGGTCTGAATAGTCTTTATTCGTTGTTATTCACTCTAAATGTAGCAACTTGGCACTGAGAAACTGTACAATAATTTGGTTTTCATGGTTGTGGGGCATGCCAAAGTTTGAAATCATGTTCTAACTGAACGTTCACCACAACAATTGATATTATTATTTATAATCCAACTCTTATAACGTATATGTATTTGAATATATGTAACGGATCGCTCTGTCGGTAAGACACCGTGCAGTCCAACTATAACTGTGTTTTGATTTCACGTAATGCCCCGTCAACTGTGTATTGCGAAAAGCGATATGAAACTACCCTAAAGCTATTCAATAACAGAAGAATATAAATTCGATCGCGCTAACCTCCATATACGGGACGCATGCGCTGCTTGCCAGCCATTAACTGAATGCGCTACCGGTATCACATGAATGCCTAACTTAATATTCTAAAGCGCATCCTATATAATTTGAACGGGAGGTAACTCGTTGAACAAATTTAAATGTAAAATCCCTATTTAGAAATGTTGGAATGGTATAATTGATTTATTTGCCTATTTTTATCGAGATAACGCCCTATAGGCACGTATGTTTACCCTCACGTATTTCTTGTGACGAGGGATATAGACTTTGGACTGCTTGTATATAGTATACGATTTGATGCACCATTATGGAGGAGTTAACAGTAGAGTTTTTTTTGGGGGGGTTTTAAGTCTCTTTCAAGATTCTTTAACTTATATCACGACTTGTCAGTTTAGGGCAGGAGGAAACCCGCAACATCCTTAGCTCTGAATGTTGCAGTAAATCTGCGAGCATCGGCTGGTACTGACAAGACCAAGGATGATAACTGCATTGCCACCCTACAGACATCGCATCCTATCAATATCGCGGGGCGGGATTTGAACCTGGAACCTGGAACCTTTGGCTCAGAAGTCCAACTGTTCTACCACTGTGCTACCACCCGTCCCATAGAAACAGTGTCTATAAACATGATTTTAAAGTTTGTTGTTTTTAAAAAAAAAATCATATTTGTATCTATAGACATTTTCTTCTGATGCCAGTGGTGGGAGTGACATTATTAGTAGAACATGTGTATATATATAGTGCAGAGGTAGATATGTGGGTACGATAATGTTGTGCCATTATTTTATTTATAAACCCGGGCTATTTCCAGAGCGACCCTCATTGCCGTGTCACAGCCCCTGTGCAGCAGTCCCCAGTCAGATGCAGATGCTGTACAGTCCGATAGCTACAAGAACAGCATTTACAGGTCAGTCACACCGCCCGTATCTTCTCTGCTTCCCCGTATCATGTCACTGCTCACCAATATCTTCTCTGCTCATCAATATCTTGTCTCTGCTCATCTGTACTATGTCTCTGCTCATCAATATCTTCTCTGCTCATCTGTACCATGTCTCTGCTCATCTGTATCATGTCTCTGCTCACCAATATCTTGTCTCTGCTCATCTGTACCATGTCTCTGCTCACCAATATCTTGTCTCTGCTCATCTGTACCATGTCTCTGCTCATCAATATCTTGTCTCTGCTCATCTGTATCATGTCTCTGCTCATCTGTACCATGTCTCTGCTCGCCCATATCTTCTCTGCTCATCTGTACCATGTCTCTGCTCATCTGTACCATGTCTCTGCTCGCCATATCTTCTCTGCTCACCAATATCTTGTCTCTGCTCTTCCGTATCATGTCTCTGTTCGCCCATACCTTCTTTGCTCATTCATATCATATCTCTGGTCATATTCTAAGGCCAAACAATTAATTTATTTGTGTCATGTCTCAACTGCTTGATCATAGCTATACCAAAGCCGAAAAATCTGCTTTTTTTTATAACCAGTCTCAATTGCTTGAACATATACAATCACTAAGGTCAACTAATTAATTTCTTATGCCATGTCTCAACTGCTTGATTATATTCTAAGGCCAAACAAATGTACCATGTCATGTATCAATTTCTCAGCATGTTTACAATTTAATCTCTGGAATTCCGTGATGGTGATAGATATATTGAATGGTGTGCAGTTTATTGAAAAGGATATATATTGAACATGAATTATTGTAATTACCCTAATAGTTCGAACGCTTAAATTAATTGCCGAGAATAAAACATTTATGACCCTAAAAATACGAACATTACCAATTTTTTTCAAAACATAATTTTCTAATTATTCAATTAAAAAAAATCCTTAATAATATCCTTTCATTTATAACCATATTTTGTAATTTAATTTTGTTGACCCAAATTATATGAACATCAATCGTTTTCAATTTTGGTATGATTCTATTAATTCGACCGGCTACAAATTTAATTATTTTCTCCTGTTTTAATTATTAGGGTAATTACAGTAATTGCTTGACTAGCTGGCACGTGGCATGACAATGAGAATGTCTTTATATGACCTTCTCTCCACCAGACATCCACTGTTCCCATGGCATGACAATGAGAATGTCTTTATATGACCTTCTCTCCTCCAGACATACACTGTTCCCGTGGCATGACAATGAGAATGTCTTTATATGACCTTCTCTCCACCAGACATCCACTGTTCCCATTGATGGCGCTGTTATTTGAGAAGTGTGAGCAGGCATCCCATTCCACAGACTATCCCACATCTGATAGTTTCGATGTCGACATCCAGGCATTTGTCCGACATCAAGAGAAAGAGAACAAGGCTTTCTTCAGCGAAGACAATGAACTCGATAACTTGGTAGGCTGTTAATATTTCTTACACGTGCTTCTTACACGTTCGAGGCATGTAAGCAATGATAAAATAGGGCAAACCTGCTTTTCATGCTTCTTGTCATTACGGCAACTCTGTCACTGATATTTTGCCATTTGTAAATTTGGTCTAAATAAAATATATATAATCAATATTAATTTGTTGAAATTTCACATTCCTACTATGTACATGACAAAGCGCATTCTGTGTTTCTAAACTATTATATTTTCGTTACCAGGCAGCCATTCATTTTTATGCAAATTTAACTGGTGCAACTGCATGCTAACTCTTATACAGTATGTAGTATATAATTATATAATTATGTAGTATATAATTATATAATAATAATATTTGTCATACAATATAATTCTTATAGTAAGATTACTAAGAAACGTTCAAATGGTTAATTTACGGTGCTTCAATGAATTGAATTTGATGGAAGTCAATGACTTCTCCATAGTGTATCAGGTTTCTAATCATGTCCGTGAGAGAGTTGCTTTAGAAAATAACTATTATTAAATTATTACTTTTCACATATCTCAAGTTCTTCGTGTCTCCGCCTATTGCAAATACATTTATGCTTGTAAAATTGACCCACCAAAGTATCTCAGTAACTTCTGAACTTGACACTGTTTATGGCTGGTTACCAGTACTTCGCTGATCATTATCACTACAAGGGTTCGAAATTAACACTAGTGTGCTAGCCCAGACCCTTTCTCTTCATGCTAAAAGTAACCCAACATGCCTAAGGGCTATTGGAAATTCATGGGGGTTTTTTGGTTGTAAAAATGTATTATTTGTATCAATATTCAGGCTAGTAAAGGCTCACTAACGCGGATCGATCGGTTGTATGACGGTTGTATAGTTCGATTCGTCGTACGAGTAGAACTTGTTCTAGTTTTGCGATCTCGGACATTGCATGTTCACTTACACGGTGCGATTCGACGCATCTTTACAACCGATTGAGTCCACCTTAAGTTTTAAAGGTAACCTTTTATCGCTGAGTCACTACCCGGCCATAAACGGAGCCAACCCTCCTCTGAGAATTTCCCGCTCTAATTTACCCTCCCATGATGCTCTATTCAAGATGGTGAAAGCAATCCAGGTGCTGAGGATTCATCTTCTGGAACTGGAGAAGGTCAATGACCTCTGCAAGGACTTCTGCAGTCGCTACATCGCATGTCTAAAGGGCAAACTCCAGAGCGAGAACCTGCTGCGAATAGACAACATGTATGATGACCCTTCACCCCCATTGCCTGGTACCCCGCAGCCTAGTCAAGCAGCCAATCAAATGCAGGTCCCGCCCCAGGTCATGACCCCGGGGGTCGTGACCTCTGTGAACGGAAACACCATGGTGATTCAGCAGGGGCTTCCCTCCAATACGGTTTCCATGGCAACCATCAGTCAAGGTCAGATCGTTTCCGGGAACACGGTCTATCAAATGGTGCAGACGCCACAAGGAATTGTGGCGCAACCTGTACAGGTAAAAGAAAATTCGTCATTGTTAAATTATTATTGGTCACTGTCATCGTATATTGCACTGGGTCCATTTGCACGACACTCTTGTAGGCTACAATAGTTGAAGGGACTTACAATTGCCGTTACAATAGTTGTAGCGCTGTCTTATTCAGATAGCCTACAAGAGCTTTGTGCAACCCAATTCCAATTGTAGAAGACTCTACATCTATTGTAGTGCTACATGACTGTCATGCAACTGAAGCCAACACTACACAAAGCATATACTCAACGCAACTATTGAAGTGTCACATATAAAATATGTCTCTGAAAAATTATTTTCATATCAAATATAGATGATGATGATGAATTAGTGCTTTACGTCGCAGCGGGAATATTTTACCCATACGCGAGGCCATCAAATAAAGAGTGTATGTTCATAATGAATAACTGTATTTCAGTTTTAAATTCGTTACGAAATCAAATCGAATCAGTAATCAGGAAGTCAGTTATTGGAGCAGTTCTTGTAGTACAAACTACAGTCAACCCTCGGTATACCGCTACTTTGGGGGTCCACGAAGTACCCCCAGCGTTATTTCATATATCGTTACATTGAAGGATCATAAAGCAGTATCACTACCCGGCCATAACCAGGGCCAAGAGTTACAGTCGTTTAGAGCATGTCTGCGGAGATCGCTGTCATAACAGTCACGGCTCGCAGTCAACAGTCTCGCTTAGTTGAGTAGTTGGCTAGACATGCTTAAGTATCACACATACTTGAATCACACATTGGGCCCTGTCAAATCAACATTTTGTGTGACCGCCCCTGCTTCTAATTCCATCTAGTAGAGCATCTTAGTGCCTAAATTGTGCACTTTGGGGGTTTGAAACTTGACAGATATGTTCTTTCGAACAAATACTATTTGCACATGTTTTTTGTCAGTTTCTCATGTTTCACATGCATTCCATTCTCTCCAGTGATGCCATGTGGAAGACTAGTGAGCTATGTACATTGAGGCTCGATCAGTGGAAGGAAACTAAAGCAAACACAATTCCCCAGTTCATGCTCAATCTTATGCTTGTGATATCTGATCAGTAACTGAGCTGTACAATTTATCCATATAAAAGGTCTGCCCTTGTTTTTCTCATTTGATCACATAATCTAGATGTCATATCTAGTTGATAATTGGTGGGATATGACTGCACACTCGACCACACACCAATATAGTCCCACTTTGTGTGGTTATTTTGGTATTTTGGTACAATTTGTGTGGTTATTTTGGTACTATTTGTGTGGTTATTTTGGTACTATTTTGCCCAATTAAAATCACACATTATTCTTATTATTATACTTGATTATCATTTTATCGAAAACAGCTAAAACTTTGTGTATGTTTGTTTCAAGTTTAAAACATGCGTATTCAAATCAACCATTCATATCATGACCCTTCAATAGTTGCTTTGAGTCATTTCCTGCTATATAGCAAAACCATGGCTCGTGCCCTGATATACGTCCAGACTACAACACATGTACGACTCTTTTGTGAGACCCTCCTGTGAAACGTCGGCTTGGAGACCAGCTAGAAGTCATTACCTGTGACATAGAAGTCATTACCTGTGACATAGAAGTCATTACCTGTGACAGCAGGATTGAAGCCCACAGGTGGAGGTGCACCTTGTTGATTGGGGGCCACATTCTGCCTTTGGCCGGATTGAGGTGGTGGAGGTAGCTAAAACAATGAATCATGTTCCTATTACAATTGATTTTCAGTATTGGGAGGTAATGGAGGTGAGGGGTCATAGGCCAAGAGTCCCACTACCACCCAGTAATGGACAGATTATCGGCCTTAAAATGCAGTGATTAAAATTATATTTAAGAAAATTGCATTCATCATTAGTATATAGGTTCATTCTGCACTAATTGTGCCAATACAACTTGCATACTTGATAAAACTCAGCATGCACACACACGCACACATGTTTGCACTTACAGTTTTCACTATTTCTGTCATCCAAGCACTGAAATAAAATAGAACACATGGGAGATTATATTATGTTTTGACTTTGGTATGGAAATGGGTATGAATCAATCCCAATCTCATTAAGATCAGACATGCTCTGGTATTTGGACATGTACACATACAGTGAACCCCCGACATGACGCCCTTCATTACATCGCGGATTCGGTTAAACCGCGCGGTCAGCCGTGGACCCCATGTTTTAGTCTAAAATATTGGGCTGGCTGACGTGCATGGTAAAAAAAAATGGGACTAGCTGAAATGTATGTTTTTTCTGGAATTCGCTGCATAAGTACAACTACAAGAGATTTATTTTTCATAGCACAAACAACCAACATGAAAACACCATGGAATAAAGACGTATTGAAGTGTACTATAGCTATTACATACGTGTCAGTAGTAGGTCATTGTTGAGCAAAGACTGTCCAAAATATTTAAGGAATGAAACTTGAGATCTGATTTTAATTACATTTAAATCAATCCACGACAAGTTTACGAAAGACAAACTAGCGGCTCTTGATGACATGGCAGAGCTACCAGTATTGGGGTGCTTCAAATTGGTGACATCCAATGCCAGGTGGCAGCTTTCTTCAACGTAACTCACCGTGTGTAGCAGACGTACCGAGCCACTTCAACTGTTACATGTCACGATTTGAAGCATCTCACTACAGCTCTGCCATGATTTGCAGCAGTAAACAAATTGATGCAATGTTTCAAGTGGAAAGGGATTCAGACCTATCGCGGTTACAGCAGCAGTTCACTCTGCGTTTTCGCCGGAATGGATCGTTCCTTATAGAAACACACAAACTGTTCACAGTGAAATCACGTGGGGAAACCTTTCTGCGGTCCAGCAAAACAATGGAAAACCGTGCGTTTAACTGTTGCAGCTGCCACACGCATTAGGTCTGAACGAATCAGAAAAACATTTATTCATACTATGATTTATATGTGTAGGTATTGGCAATTTCATGTGATAACATAATTAAACATAATAAATTCTTGAAAAATTTGTCTAATGTTCATTTACTTTCTAAATATCTAACCTTGATCTCATTAACAACTCAAAAGACCTTGATTATTATGTTATTGAAAATGTCTATGTTAGTTTCAAATTTAAACCCATTTACCATAGCTATGTAATTTCATCTATCTTATGTATCTCAGCATAGAGCTTGAACATCATTTATACCTGCTAGTTCACATTTGTTAACTAATATCAAATTAATTCATATTTATGGTGATATTCTATTTTATGCTTAAAGTGTTTACATATTTTATGTGTATTGTTATCACTATCTGCATATTATTCTGTATTTTAGGTATATTGTTTTTTAGGTATATTGTTGACAATGAAGTTATCATCCTTGGTCTTGTCAGTACCAGCCGATGCTCGCAGGTTTAATGCAACATCCAACGCTACAGATGTTGCGGGCTTCCTCCTGCCCTAAACTGACAAGTCGTGATATAAGTGAAAGAATCTTGAAAGCGACTTAAAACC
>JAUTBT010084555.1:0-12217 GCA_032361225.1 Lepetodrilus schrolli | reverse complement strand
CATATTTTGCTTGACTGTGTGGACTTTTCAGACCAGCGCCCAAGGTTTTATTCATCGCCAAACCTAAAGCATTTATTTACTCCAGCCCCTGGTCTATATGGAAGGTTTTAAATTACTTATCAACATCAACCTATTAAATCAAATACATAATTTTACTATTCATCTTGCTATTACATTATGTGCATAGTTTTAACTACATATTTTTGCATGTTTTTCATGCTCCTTCATTTTAAAAACGCAATTAGTAAAATAATTAAATGTTTAATCGTCGCAAATGTGTGAAAGATTCCCGCAGCGACGTTAAACTCCATAATCACTCACTCACTAAGGAGAACTTTCATGGAATGATTATTATATTCACCTGGTCTTGCAGTAAAAAAAGTATCCACTTGTGTATTGTATATTCCATGCTTTTGGTTTCAGGCCCAGAAAGGAACGACGAGCCAGAGTTGCCTCCCTTCCCTCCACCCGGCCACACCCCGTCGCCCCACCCGGTCATAGACAAGATGGCGCCGACCGACACGGACGCCCCCGAGCGGGAGGTCCCGGGGAACACTGAGGTGGACACGGAACGTTCGAACACGCAGACCAGCAGTCAGTTGATGTTCATGGTTCTGGGCATCGTCCTCGGCGTCATGCTGCTCATCCTGGTGGTCTGCATGGTCATGTGCTGGTGGAAACAGCGGCAGCAACGACACGTGATGGGTGAGTGGGCGGGCGGGCAGTCCTGGTGGGCAGGCAGTCAGTCCTGGTGGGAAGGCAGTCCTGGTCAGGCAGTCCTGGTGGGCAGGCAGTCCTGATGGGCAGGCAGTGCTGGGCATGCAGTCCTGGTGGGCAGGCAGTCCTGGTGGGCGAGGAGGCTAGGTGGGTGGGTGGTCACAGGGAAGTACTACCGTATTCATGACTGGGAAAGAAGGAATTCATAGTAGATTTCATTACGCTCTCATAGCCACTAAGAGGCCACAACGCTCTTGTAGCTAAATGATGTCTTGATGGATGTCGGAGCTCTATCATGAAAGGGTGGCCAGACTTGCTTTTGTATGTACTAGTACTAAGATTTATTTAATGATTTATATTTATTTCTAATTGTTTTTATGGCTATTATTGGTTTTTTTTTATGTTTTGGGTTTGCAACCACTTTTAAGATTGTTTCATCGTATTTTGGGTTATCAATTTATGGCAGTAGTAAACGTGCAATACCTGTAGCACACAATGTTTCAGTAATGTTTCAAGCACTGACTGGTACTGTTGAATCAGTAAATGATAACTGCACTGCCACAATACAATACTGCCTGTCATTATCATATACTGTTTTAAGATACTAATTGAAAATTGGAGTTTATAACCAGTTTCAAGATTTTTTCACTTATCTTGGTTACCTAGGCAGTTCCAGCACCTGTGCATTGTCCAGTTGTTCATTGTTTCCCCTGTGTTTCTGGCAGCTATGAACGGCGTGATTCACGCCAAGTACCAGGACCAGGCACAGCGGATCTACAGCGAGTCCATGAGGAAGAAGTACATGAACGGGTACCCCCTCAACGGACTCAATGGACTCGTCTCCAATGGACACGGTCCCCATGGCAACGGCGTCCACGGCAACAAGATGAACATCAACATCAACCCCATGACTCAGGTCAACTCTCAGTCGCCTCACGACCAGCATGGGAAAGTACGTTCAACTCTTGTTTTAATTTTAGTTTTAATTTTAATTTTAATTTTAATTTGCAAAATGAAATATATCAAGTTTAATTTAGAATTCTAACTTCTTTTAATATATAAATTATGATTTGCAAACTAAGATATATTCAGTAGAAGTAGGTTCAATTAAGCGTTTTATGTCATTTAATTTAAGCAATAATTAAAAGTTCAATTTGAAATTATTATTTAGGAAGGTTTAAGCTGGATTTGTGTATTGCTGGCTCTATATAATTATTTCCTATATCTTTCCTTAGCTTGGTGTCCCCAACGGTTCCATACCTCAGTACAGCACCAGCGATAATAACTTCAACAGCATCAACACCTCCAAGAGTTTAGACGAAGTGCCCTCAGGTGAGTTACTTCACCTTCCAGATTTTTTGCATTTTTGCAGATGCGTGGAAATTCATGTAGAGACGTTAATCTCCAAAATCTCCTTTACTCATTTACTTCTTCTTTTTTTTGAAATTTGAATGCAGAGAGAAAAGTATGGAATATTTAATTAAATTATCTTGAAAATATTCATCCTTTTTAAAAAATGTGTGCAATGATGCAATGTTCCTTTCTTAACCTTGTTCCACCTGTAGGCAAATGGAGATGCTGTTTACAGAACAGATTTAGATTTTCCCAAGTCAATTTCTATTTTGTTACTTATTTCTAAAACACACTCGAATAGTCCTCGCAAATCCCCTAGATATGGCCATCAATTCCCCCAGATATGGCCATCTATTCCCCCAGATTTAGCCATCAATTCCCCTAGATATAGCCATCAATTCCCCCAGATATGGCCATCTATTACCCCAGATTTGGCCATCTATTCCCCCAGATATGGCCATCAATTCCCCCATTTAGCCATCAATTCCCCTAGATATGGCCATCTATTCCCCCAGATATGACCATCTATTCCCCCAGATATGGCCATCTATTCTCCCAGATTTAGCCATCTATTCCCCCAGATATGGCTATCTATTCCCCCAGATATGGCCATCTATTACCCCAGATATAGCCATCTATTCAAACTTATGTTTTCCTGCCGAAGTCATGATTTTTCTTCTTCATTCTAGATCAACTTGAGGATATAAAAAGCAGACATTTTGATTAATCCACTTTTTGTTGTTGCTATGACTACTACCATATTTATGTCTCGATTCTATGACTACTACAGTATTTACGTGTTGTTCTTGCATCCAGACCAACCGTTGCTAGCCGAGACGGAGATGTTGAGAAACGGCGACATGTTCCCTCAAGACCCGATAGTGTTACAGAGACAGGGTGCCAGTGTGCACTCTCTACAACACGCTCATATCCAGAGTGGGGGCCAGTCTTCAAACGAGGCAGAAATGTCTAGTGGAGATACAAACAGTCAGATGTCTCCTCGTGTTAAGTCGCCGGGAGGCTTCGATTACTTTTCACCCCCTGGTGAGAGATATACGTTTGAAGGGGGAACATCTCCACCTGTGTTCTGTGCGCGGAGTACGATGGACTCTCTGTCGCCGGGCGACCATGGTTCAGGTCGCCACGGGAAACACAAGCGACGGAGGAAACGGCCTCACAGTCGTGAACACACGATGAAGGATCAGGCAACGAACACGGACTTGAGCAGCAATGGTGAATTACTTCATGAAATCGTACTCAAATAAGTTCGTAAACTTATGGACCTATCAAACAATGGATTACTTATGTTTACAAAATTTTAATTGTAATGGGACAATATCCTAAAAACTTCTCAAGTAACGGGGCAATATGCCCCACTGAAATGCACATTTATCATGGATAGCAGACAGATTCTTGACGTGTAATGAAAACTCTAGAAATGCTCATAGGTCGTTGGTTAGTTACAATTGCACGGGAAATTCAACATTACGCTGTTAGGTTTTCTTTTTGGATGTTTTAGCCATGTATATTAAAATATTTCAGAGGTTTTAATTCCAAGCAAAATTGTTCTCATTTTACTGGATGTTTAATATGTGTATTTTTGTTTCTATTTCAGAAGGGACAATCGAGTTCACAACATTCAACAAGTCGCCGTCACTGTCGTCTGAGAAATCTCAGTCTTTCACGAACTGTACCACGCAATGTGCAGACAATTCCACGGCCAATGTTGACCTCTGACCCATGGTGAACATTGAACAGTGAATGCGGGTCGAGATTATTATTCAAAACGAGAATTTCAAACTCAGTGATATTGAGTGACGTACAATGTATATATAAGTTATCCTCGCTGAGGGCGTCGCGGTGCTGTTGATGTCTCCTGGATGTCTCCTGGATGTCTCCTGGATGTCTCAAAGACGGATTGCGAAGAGAATGACAAATACTGCTGAAGTGACAAATGAAAACAGTTTCCATTGGCTGAATGAGGTCAAGCAATGTTTTCATGGCCGATTGGTGCACGCAGAAGTATGCTGGAAGATGTTATGTATGTGATTTGCCATGGATTTCGAAAAGGATTTGAATACAAAATGGCCGATTTCTGAACAGAGTCTGCAAAATGAAGTCATCGCGGCAACAGCAGTTTCGGCAATCCAAAAACGAGGCTGTGAAAGCGAACTGGGAGAAGCTGTTGTAAAATGGACGTACTGTGGTCAGATCAAACGGCTTGTTGCACGAAACTGTCTGCCACAGATTGTCGGCCAGCATCAGAGACCAGTGGTTACGTCTCGGGCCGCGTCTGTTCTGTATTAGGACCGTGACCTAATACTGGTACTGTATTAATGGTGGGCGTGTAAGCTGCCAGACCTATTCAGGGTATGTTTTTCCAAGACTGTGGACCGTGGTCGCAATGTGTGGCTGTGACAGCGACGTTGACGGCTCATAAACATCGGCGTCTACCGTATGGTAGTGTCGGCGTGGACTACTTGGGAACGACTGTGGCCAAATACTCGGGAACGACCGTCAGCTGACTACTGTCCGGGGGAACAAGTTGGGACTAATTGTGGCATATAGTTGTGATGCGCATTAACAAAGGGAAATAATTGCCAGGTTTTTGATCATATAAATATCTGTAGTAATTGTCTGGCTATACTCAGATATGACAACTATTACGGGTTAGGGCTAGTGAAATTCCTGGAATATTCAGACATATATGCTGGAATGGGGGAAAATTGAATTTCTTGAAACAAATAGTCTTGGATAGATCTAGAGAATTTGAAGAAGAAAAATAGAAGCTTTATTTGCTGGGTTGGGGCTGGTAGTTACTTTGCTTGAACATGTCGGGTTGGTGCTACTGGTGAATCCACTGGAACTAAGGAGGACTCGCCGTCAGTCGTTCCCGAGTACTCCTCGAGTTGTTCCCAAGTACTCTGTGTGGTGTTCCCGAGTACTCCACCGTACAAGCCTGACGGTGTCCAGAACCATGGCCCAGAACATGTATTGCCAGATATTGATACTGTAGATTGATGTGTTATTGTGTACAGAATCCCAGGAATTTTTGAACGTCGTTTCAAAATACTATTTGCTCAACAAAGGGTAACTGTACAGAACTAGACAAGCAAAACGAGAAGATATGTTAACTTATGGACTTGAGTTCTACTGTATATATAGGACCATCAGTATTATACCTCTGTTGTCGATTCATAAGATTGACGCACTTTGTGCTCCACCTTTCACCTTTCACCTTTCACGTGATATCGCCTGTGAGATTGATTCATGATGGATTTTGTCATGCAAGTCATAAAAATATGGTTACTTCCATGACCATGATGTTGTGATTAAAAACTTGAAAGCTGATTCATATTTTGGCCGAGGATTGTGAATTGAAAATATGGATTTATTTATTTTAAACCAGTTGCGTGAAAACTATAAAATTATAAATTGATATGAAAACACAATTATCATTGTTAACAGATTACCAAAAAAAATCATTATGAATTTGTAGTTATTTGGATACTAATGAATATTTGTAGTAGCTTGAAAACGTAAGATTTCTACGATCCGTCAAAATGTAAGATTTCTACAATCTGTCTCACATTAATACATCACATGAAAGGTGAAAGGTCACCCCCAAGATACATTTTTAGAGCGTGCGAGGATAGAATGTACATTGTTACAGATGTGTGTCTGGTTACACTGCTGTAACACCATGTAACATGTAACTGATGAAGTATGGCTGATATAAGAAGGATTACACGTGGTTGGTATGAATGTTGCACACCGGGTGACAGGTGGTATATGTGTATATGTACACTGAGAACAAGGCAGTATGTATGCAGTTGTACATTGTGAGAGAGGCAGTATTAGTGTGTATGGAACAGGGTGAAGCTAGCCTGTACTGCACTGTCATTGGATGCTATTTATAGATACTTCGTATCAATGGCACCTCAGTACATGTTATTGGTTATTCCTGTTGTTTAATGTTTGAGAGGAGGAAAAAACGGGCAGTTTTATGTAGCATCAGCGGCATTTCTTGACAATACTCAATTTCTTACTGTGTAATATCGCAATAGAAATTTTAATCAATTACCTTTAGTTAGTGTATGAAATAGGAAAATATTATAAGCATTAAATATTTTATTTTCTATTTTACAAAATGTTAAGATTTCATTTTTGGTTTTTATAACTAAGCACTTTGTTAATTGAGAAAGTCTTCCTTGCTTTGTGAAGTCTTCCGGTCATATTCCATTGTTATTGTCTATAGGGATGTTTTAGTATGTAAATATACGTAGCAGCTGTTCTTCTAAAGGATACTCCTCAGTGTGTTGGAACGGTCATAGCACCGTCATCAAAGTGATATTAGTTCATTATGTATGCAATATATTTCATATGAACCATCAATCATTTTCTACAATGGTTTAATTCTGATGCAGTTTATTTTTTAAGAAGACATCGAGCGCAATGCACACATTTTTTAAAGTAACACATGGTTTCAACATGTCTCAATGAAACATGTGTTCATTTATTTGTTACTTTGGTACATTTATAAGAAAACAATAGCAAACTATGCATGAAATAATTTTATGTGACGATTTTGTGCATAAGTTTCATAATGTAGTAATGGTATTTATCGAGAACCGATCATGGATTAATAACATTGAAAACTGGACGAAGTTGAATTAATTTGATTAAACTTGAATGCAACTCTTGCCATGGACTATTACTGTTCCAGTTAAAGATTGGGAATCTTTCAATTTCACCTCATTGAGATTATTTGTAGAGATTACAAATTAAGCAATATATTTTCCAGACTTCAAGCAATATTCAATTATTCTTCCGATAGCTCTGATTAGCCGGTGGTGTCTCTGCTTGGCTCTGATTGGTCACAATCTTGTGTCACTGATTGGCTATACAGTAACCAATGGCTGGTAAGCATCAGAGACGACTGTAGTGAAAGTTATTTTTAGACGACATTGAAATCAGGGTCCAGGGACAGTCTCCGTCTTCCTCATGTCACGTGACTTTGTCATGTGACAGTCATGTGATCTAATGTGGTCACCATTGTGTAAATACTCTTCTCCATTGAATGTATAATAAATGAAATTAACAATGTTTACATCTGGTCCTATCTTGATGTCCTGTCTTGATGTCCTGTCTCCAGATTGGCCCATGGCGGCAGTCTAGAGGTAGCGAGTCTGCCTCATAAGCTGGAGGTCCTGGGTTCGAGCCTAGCTCATGCCATCGGGTATCATTCTTGAGCAAAGTGCTTAGATCCACACTGCTCCAGTCCACCCAGTTGTGTGTAATGGAACCCTGAACTAATTGGAACGATTTTATTATTGAAGAAGAGGCCATTGAATGTTGACAGTACTGACCAGAAGGTCCTTGGAAGTACTGGAGATCAATGGAAGTATTTGAATACAGACCGGGACGATGTACTATATACCAGAAACAGTGGGGATTCTTTATTGAACTAAATCAAAGTATATACATTCAATGTACCAGAAAAGTGTAAATCTATTCTTACACGAGCAAAGCACTTGTTGCATACAACATTGAAGAAGCGGACGTAAAATATCACATTTTATGTAGATGAACAGTTGCCATGTTCAGCTATTGAAGTATTAATTATATTGTAGTCATAATATACCTTTTCATATTTATACTGATCGAGGACAATTGCATATGCCATAAAGATTGTTGACATTCATTCCCTTGTATTTCCGGGAAATAAACAGAAACGTGTTGACACCACCCCTCGCACGTCCTGCCCGCGTACATGTCCATACTAGTTTCGTGACTACTGTTTATGGCCGTGCGTGTACTGAGGGCACTGCGGTAGATACACGTGTTGTTTGCACCTGTCAGACAAGACATAGATCAATATAGACCGGAGTGGATCAACGGGTGTGGATCTCCGCAGTTATGGTGGTGCTTAAGATTCGAGCCTCCCTTGTTGTGTGATTGACTGATATGTGCACGGATTCATGCTCTTCATGACGTGTCTATAGCCTTACGTGCACTCTGCTAAACGGTACACCCACAGCTTAAACTGATGAATATGCTTCCACAGTCAATAAAAAGACTTATGTCAATAATTCTACGTCCACACTTCAAGTATATGATACGAATTTGGAAAAAGTAATTCCATCGTATTTAATTACGATACTTTAACGTCTCTGACATGTTTTTCTTTCTCTGTCGCTCGTTTAAGTAAAAAGAGAAAATTAGTCACCACACACGCCATACATAATCTAAACTAAATTAATTAAGGACCAATAGCCCATTTAGACATGTTTTCAAACATTTACAGTCGCTAGGTAATCTGCGAGAACTTGCAGACGCAAGGGAAGAAGAATTGCACCATATTCCTCAGCCGACTTAAAAAAACGAAAATTTGGCTGAAAGCTTCTCCACAAGAGATATGCTTGCCTTCAATTTCTTTTGTTGAGTATATATATGAAACTAATGACAATTAAGAATGTATGTGACTAATTTAAATTGACGCATACTTCATTTGGTCTGCATAGGTACAATCAGTTAGCACGTATGTAGACAATGTTACGTATCATATGAAAACATATCCTCGTATGTGACAGTATGATTGATAACCAGATTTAGTATAACCAGTAATACTGACCCTGTATTACCCACCTTGGTAATACACACTGATATGAATGGCTTAAAGGGTGTATAATAAACTATATTAATATATTGCAATGAATTGATAATAATAATAATTAATAAGTATGAAATTACTATGACAGACGTGTATAATACTTTTAGTAATGCTATACGTATTAGTCTAAATTGCTATACAATTATGAATACAATAGGGTTTATATGTTTTATAAATATCTGACCGTGCATCCCCTCGGGGGTTGCACCCACCGCTAGTCATGCATCCACCCTAGAATGCACGTGTCTGGACCCGCGCTTAATGACACTATGTAGTGTCGGTGACAGTTTGAGGGTCTGTAAGCAACCGTAGGGTGAGCACCATTATATATGCACCTCATCATAAGTTAAGCCCCAGCAAAATCACATCCCATTTTCTGTGGGGATGTTTGGGACATCCTGGGTCGGAATATCAGGTGTGGAGACCCCCTAGTTCAAACTCTGGGACAGTTAGAAACTGCACTGCATGAGGAGTAGAACCGTTTGTCCCAAATAACCTTTCGACGACTTGTCCTCAATATGCGACGCAGGGTTCAAGCAGTAATTAATGTCTGAGTTTTCTGTCTTGCAATAGCCTCGTGGTCCCATAAAGAGTCTACCTGACACCTACTGTAGACGGTTGATGTCCATTACCTATACGAAATGATCAAAGTTTTTCCAAGTTCATAATACACTGACATTGTGTTCTTTCACAATATTGTTTTTTCTTTTAATGTATTGGTGAAATCAATACAACTGGCATCACATGTATTGTGTTTGTTCTTGTATATCAGGGAATAGCACCCCTGAACCGTGTATTACCCTGCGATATTTTTGTTAGAGCTACAACAGCGTCTTCATTCAATATTAATGGGTGGTGCTTAACTTATGATGAGGTGTATAAATAGGTCATATCAAATGAAGTATGCCACGAAATTTGATTACCTAGACTGCTTCCAAGTTAAGCCACTGTGTCTCCCTATTAGTAATCCTATCAGAGGCATAGAGAGCTGCGATGCTACAGATGAGTCCAGTGTTGTGTATATGTAATGCTTACAGAATACCTTTCAGGTATCGTTGAGGACATCATCCCATCTTCCACAACCTGCGATTCAAGTTCATACAGAACACAACAATGGTGAACTCACACAATCAGACGATGACCTTCAGTCACCACCTTCAGTGTGCGCGCGCGCGCGTGTGTGTGTGTATGTGTGTGTGTGTGTGTGTGTGTGTGTGTGTGTGTGTGTGTGTGTGTGTGTGTGTGTACAATAATATCACGTGTTTGCTGCCAATGGACCATTACTGTGACCGCCCCATGAAACTTCAAGATTTCAACAAGCATACTTTCTTTTTTGTTGTTGAGTATAAATGATCTGCTATTGACACAACGCTTGAATATACTACTAAATAAATAAATAAAATGTTTTTAAATAGACTTTTTGAAACAAACCAAAATTAAATATATACGCTACTACAATATATACTCCAGACCAGCAGACTGAATGAGTACTCGGTACCTGATGAGATGGAATTGTGAATGTAAACCTTCTAGCACCTTAACTGGCAGCTTGGGTTGTATACTCTCCAGGGAGTTGAAAATGTGAAATGAGTGCAAACTGACCTGGGCAATAATGTAGCGCTATAAGCATACTTCAGGGCGTGGATTTGGCGCAATATAAATGTTCACATTATTATTATTATTACAATAATTTAATTAAATATCACTATAATGGATAACACCTCTGTCTAGACATTTTTATACATATATGAATAAATACTCGCCTGACTCAATATAGCCAGCAATACAGATAATATTAAGACACCAACGCCCACCCATCGCTACCCTCAAATCGATGGGTACAGGAAGGCACAGGGCCAGTTAATAGCTGTTTAGAAAACTCAATTAGGCTGTAGAGATATCGCCCTGTTCGGATTGATTGCAGAATTGATTGACAGATTGATTGCTGGGTTGATCCCCTGCACAGAGAGGTATTCATTTTAATTTCCACCACATGCAATAGACTGACAAGACGTGCTTGGACGTTCTCATGGGACGAGTATTTGACAGCCCGGCATTGATAGTACTTCCAATGTACGTGGATATTAAGAGGACTCCACGAGTTGAGTAAGTTTAACAATAGTTTCACATTTCTTGTATCTGTGCATGAATACACATATTCGATATTAGCGTTATATATGTACGTTTGGATATGTCATTGACAAGAATATATGCACTTTAATTGTCTTCTTATTTTATGCACATTTGTTGTAATGTTTGGGAATGTTTTGATTTAATGTAACCATAAATGTGTGAATTTAGTAACATTACTAAACATGCGATCTACAGGTACTGCCAAAGTAATGTTATGTACATTATATGTCTAATGTGTGTGTGTGTGTGTGTGTGTGTGTGTGTGCGCGCGTGTGTGTGTGTGTGTGACATTGTATAAACACTCACTCATGTGGTACCGCGATGGAATACAAACAAAATTGTTCGAGTTTGAATCCAATTTCACCCACCACCACCTCCACGGCACCAGCTCAAAACCCGTACAGTAAACACTCACGTGCGTAATGAGCAATGTATGAAAACCAAAATCATAATAGTATAAACTTATATCGATATCCTGACACGACATCCACCCTACATAACATCTCAGAGTGGATTATCTACATTACCCCACACCAATATCTCGGAAATTCAAATGTTGAAATACTAGCCTATACCACATGCAGTCTACATGCATACAGTGACTGTGCTGTGGTATATCAGTGATCGATTCATTCCCAGATCGATGAGGTCCATGCTATGGTTATCTGGCGTTTAAGAGTTAAGGTTATTTGACATAAAAGAAGGTTACCTGACATACGAGCTGGAGTGCATACCCGACATCACGGGAGATCCGAGCTGACAACGGGATTTAAGATTAATTTACTGGGGACTCAGTCAAAAGTCTATTAATATAATTCACACATTTATTTATTTATGCTATCACAAGGTGGGGGACATTCCAATTTACAATATGATAGTGTGTTCCCCTCCACCTGTGCTTCGACATTGCGATGCTTTCTCTTTTACCACCATTTTTACCTAATTAGTATTGTATACGAACAGCCTAAGCTCGAAGATATCCTAATTATCAACACTGGAAGGGATGCTACCTCCAATATTAACTAATCACTGCCTTGTGCCATCTCATGCAATGGTCATCTGTCATCTCATGCAGTGATCACTTCAAAGAGTGGTCATCTCATACAGCTGGCTAGTGATCATCTTAATGAGTGATCATTTCATGCAGTGGTGACATCAGTGGTCATCTCATACAGCTGGCTAGTAGTCATTTCATGCAGTGAGTAGAGTGGCAATGCAGTTATCATTCTTGGTCTTGTCAGTACCAGCCGATGCTCGCAGGTTAACTGCAACATTCAGCGCTACGGATGTTGCGGGTTTCCTCCTGCCCTAAACTGACAAGTCGTGATATAAGTGAAAGAA
>JAUTBT010084554.1:0-12217 GCA_032361225.1 Lepetodrilus schrolli | reverse complement strand
TTTTATGCAAACATGGGCCAAATGAAGCTTTCCTACAGATACTATGTAGTCTCATCTGTCATTTCACCTGAAAAAAAATGGGCACACACATTACCTGCAAGCAGCACACAGCCCATCTAACAGATGACTATATTCTCTGACGTCACTTACACAAGTTGCTCAACCAGGAAATGAATAATTGTAGTCTGAGGCCTGTCATGTTTATTGACGCTTGCTTAAAGCCCAACGCACACGGCAAGCCAAAAAAAACTGTTTAGCTAAACAAAAACGTGTTTTCGGTGATTTAGATTGCCGTGTGCGTTAGGACGTGCGCGGTCACCAGCTCTTTGTGTTTTCCGAAACATGAAACATGAACAATTTTCTTTGCCGTATGCGTTGGGATTTACTGTTTTAATGTTGAGCGCCAAGCAGCGGAACAACATGTAGACCTTCATAGCGCCTATAGTGGTTACCTCGATATATTGTACTTTTATTATAATAATAATAATAATAGTATTAGTAGTGTTTACTGTGAATATATGTTATTGTTTTCTTATATAAATAAGTAATTTTCACTATCCAGTGACCAATACATCCGTCGATAACCGCTATATACAAATCACTAAAATCTTTCAAAAATACTACATTTAGCTTATTATAAATTCCATGTTTTATTATTATTTTTAATATGCGATCATTTGTCTTATCTAACCTACAGAAGGATGTTAACACATCTATTATAGCGGAAAACCACAATACTACCTAGGGAATCTCTGAGACACATCTTGAATGTCCGTGCATGCATACTATATACACTCATGGATGGTCTGTCATATGTCATGCATAGCTGCGTTGTCGTAGCTCTATTATATGTATATGTCCTAGTTATATTTACCTATGATGCCAATAAGAAATGTAAAGATAGTAATAAGGCATAAAACAGAGGCTACGACACTGAGGCTAAATTTAATACAAAACAGAGGCTACGGAGCTGCAGATAAATTGAATACAAGTTACCAAGTAGACCTGTGTATGTCTCGAAGAAGATTAAGCATTCATGGATATTTTATGTCTGTTATTAATGGAAGCATAGTAAAATATCACTGTATGGCCAGTTTCTTTTATAACATGGGCCATTTCTATGTATTTGCATTTAATCTGAATGAATGAATTATTGTTTTACGTCGCATAGGGAATATTTCACCCATAGGCGACGACTGCATTTAATATAATTGTGGTCGATGTCATCTTTGATAATTATGTCAATATAACTATAGTACGTCGTTGTAAATTCAAATACAACCTTTCATTACAAGCCTAATGTATCGGGCTCTCTCGACAAATAGACATTACATTGTATCCTCAAGCCACTCTGTAGTGAATATTTTTATGCGCTACATCTCAATTTAAAGTAACAAAATCATTTTTGGACGCAATATAAAATATTGTATTATTATTATTTATTTATTGTGTCTACATAATATTACATGTACTCTAGTGAAAAATATGAAAAAGAAATCTGACGCATTATCGCCAATGTAAAAAAAATAATTTTAAATTAAAAAAATATATATAATAATGCAAAGTGGCCTGCTCTTAACATACCATTTTACTGTTTGGAGTACTCTGCCTACTATT
This sequence comes from Lepetodrilus schrolli, assembly GCA_032361225.1. Classification (NCBI taxonomy): domain Eukaryota; kingdom Metazoa; phylum Mollusca; class Gastropoda; order Lepetellida; family Lepetodrilidae; genus Lepetodrilus; species Lepetodrilus schrolli. Next base: position 10,600 of record JAUTBT010084554.1, on the reverse strand, counting down.
CTGCCATTCTGCCATGAAGGTATCATGGTTCCCGGTCACGTGGGCTACCGATATGCAGCATAACGGTAGCCCACGTGACCGGGAACCAGATGCCATGAAGGGAGCGCACCTAGCGTAAATATAAAGTGAACGCCGCTGTGAGAAGTTTGGGAAATATGGTCAAACGTATTTACCTGAAAGTATGTACATTTGATTTATCTTCAAGTATATTGGGCAACAAGCTACATTTCCCGCAGATCCCTCTGTTTTTTTAACAAAGTATTTATATATTCTTTCATAGTTTTTAATTTTATTTTTTATCAAGAGATAAATACAAAAATAGAATATAAAAATATTGAAAACCAGTGGGGCATACGGAAAATGTAAGTTTGTTGCCCAATATACTTGTGTAGACAAATGAAATGCACATACTTTCAGGTAAAATACGTTTGATCATTAGGTCAACAATGCGTGACAGATCACTCCTTCTGAAAATGCGTGTTCACGCCTAAACCGTGAAGGAAACCATTCTGCGTTTAACCGCTGCGGTCGCCGAAGTGATCGCTCCCTTGACTGATTCGAGTACGGTTACCACATTCGGCCCTCCTCGCGCCACTTCCGAAGCGTCAGATAGTCCACAGTATTATTAAAATCCGTCTTAGAGTGCTTTATCAATATCCTTAGTTCCAAATGCTCTGCAACTATTTCTCAATTTATCTAAACATTGTGATTTCATGCATTCAAGCTGCATATGTATGGCTATTCATGTGTCATGCAAAAATATTAACAGTTCATCCGATATACATGTGTTATATTATGTCATTTGTAATTTTGTACTTTGTTACTTATATTGCATGTCCAGAGGCCTTTGACTTTGAATATATAAACTAAGTCATATATCGTATCACGGTTCAGCCGCACGGTTTTGACCGTGTGGACCCAGCACACAACGGGAAACCGTGCGGGTACGTAGCTTTATGTTGTGCCATAATTATTGTTAGAATGTAAAAAAAATATCACCCACGTGTCTTGGACTATCAAATATATCAACACGAGTCGTGAACATTATTAACTTTCATTGAGTGTTGATATATTTGATATTCTAAGATACGAGTGGGATTCTACTTATCACCCAATATCATTTTAAAGTCATTTAAGTATAAAAATGACACATCAAGAAGATTTAACTGTGAAGTCAATGTTTAGGCTGCTGTGCATTTGCACTGTGACTTTATAGTGTTATGGCTTCACAATGGTAGCGATGACATCACAATGGTAGAACAATCAAATAATATTGGGTCAAACGATATCTACAGCAATGACATCACAATGGTAGAACAGTCAAATAAACCACGTTCAACAGTAGATATCGCTTGTTATTTGAAAATGATATCTACTGCGAAAACGCAGTATTGGGTGATAAATAGAGCTATGTAATCGCAGCTAACGATTTGGTGGCTTTGATGGTTCGCTAAAAGTAGTTTATTCATCAACACATGTCGTTCCAAACATACAAACATACTAAATCTAATGTAATAATGCCATGGTCATTCCGTGTGCATGCGTGATTAGACTAGTTGGGATTCATTTGATCCCATGCCCTCATCCTGGTTCCCGCTCACGCCCTCTGAAAGCATGAACAAATAACTAGCCAATCAAGTTCGGGAAAGTCGCATTCTAAAATATAAAATGACGTTTGTTTTTTTACAGTAACCTATATTTAGAACGAGACCCGGATTTGTGTTCACAATGGTGACTGATACCCTAGCGATAACTCCCGTCTGATGACGTAGAGCGTGGTGCTCAACGCAATGAACTAGCGAGTCTTGACATGCCTGTAGGTCAACTGGTTGCTCTAGTGTTGTGCAACCTTGTATACAAAGGATAGACCCGATTTTGCTGCGGTCAGCTGTCGGTTTAGCGCGGAGCCAGATGCTCACTGGCGTTTGAGGCACACACCATTGCCTCAAACACCCTTTCGGCAATTAAAAGATCTAGAAAAGTTATTTTTAGGATGCTGTCATTCGCTGAAGGAAGCACAGACTGGCCGCTAAATTCCAGGGTACAGACGACAAATCTGTCTTTCAGCCATCTTGGCAGATCTCTATCAACCCCTACAACTTCCTCGGATTCTTCAGATCATTCGGAAAATACCTCCCCTGTAGAAGAAATTACGTTCGAACAGGTATTTGTTTCCATTTCAACTGTTGCACATCCAAAAATATTACCAATCAAAGAAAAGCAATTCCAAGGTAATTCTATCGACCTCTCCGTTAACATTTTGGAAGAGTTCCAAGTTGTAAACATGAACAAAATGGAAGTGAATATTGTTAATATCAAAAAGAAGAGGAAAAAGAAAAAATGGAAGACATTGGAAATATCTGAATTTTCCTTTAATATGTCTCTCCTACCTAGACCATCTAGAAATTCTAATATTGACGAAAAAGAAGTGCATGAAATCCTAAACCAAATTGACGAAGAATACTTATCCACTGAAGAAAAACTTTCGCCTTATAAACATTTACTGAAATTTGAAGGAAATAGACTAGAGGACAAGTTTGTCCGGTCCAACAGGGACCGGAAGATCCGGAAAGCCCACAGACAAGTTAAGGATAAACACTGCATCAGTATCCGGAACAACAACGGCCGGAAGCGCCTGTACGTACACCACAGAGTTATGAAGCTGATGAACCTGGAAGAGAAGCGATCGTACCTCCACTATCCCCTCCCCCCATCGAGGTCTCTCCCCGATACGGTCAACGCCCAACCCCATTTCCAAATCGTACAGGGCCCTTGGAATCGACTTGCGCCCCAGAATCTGGCCCACGCTCTACACTCGGATAACGTCGACATGGATCTTCCCGTCGACCTGATTTCCGTCCTGATAACCCTCCAGCACCGCGAAATCTCCCCCGAGGACTACGATGTGCTCCTCCGTCTCGACGAGTCTGTCACTCCCAAGACCATATCCGATAAAGAGCTCCGCGCTTTCAAGACTGACGTCGTCGACAAAGTCAGTGCGGTTGAGGTCTGTTCCGTATGCATGGACCGCTATGAGGTCGGCCAGACAAGGAAGTATCTACCCTGTGGTCATGTCTTCCACGACGCCTGCATCGATATGTGGCTTAAGAACTCTTCTTTGAACTGTCCTTTGGATGGATTGCCCGTGGGGTCGTGACCTTGCTTGTCATCATTGTCACTGTCATCATCATTATCACCATCACCGTTAACCATCGTCATCATCATCATCATTAGTATTATTATCGTCAGTGTTCGAATTTAATGGGGGCCCTGGGGTCATTTAAAGGTATGTAATGTTCAAGGTATCTGTGGGACGCCCTATAAATTATAGATTTGACCACCATTAACACTGGGCCTATAGAAAATGACCCCCTTATTATTTTCTTAAATTCTTGCACTGATCGTCATCATTGACAATGTGATATTTTTGTATTTTTTATACATGATATTCTTGGTCTATTGCTTGTTATTATTGTCAATATCATTATCATCATTACCATGATGATTGTAATCATCGACCATATGTCATATTCCTGGTTATTGTTACATGACATACCAGGGTGTCGTGCATTTCAACTATTGCATCATGCATTGCTAATATACTGAAATTACAATCACGGTTTGTGACATATTTCATTGTCAATGTATTTCACCTAAAAATATATACATTTGATTTGTCTACACAAGTATATTGGGCAACGAGATACATTTTCCATATGTCCCACTGGTTTTCAATAATTTCATATTCCTTTTCATATTTACATATTTTTTACAATAAAAAAAATCTAAATTGAAATATGAAAATATTGAAAACCAGTGGAAGATTTGAAAAATGTAGCTTGTTGCAATATATACTTGTGTAGTCAAATCAAATGTACATGTTTTCAGGTAAAATATATTTGACCATGAACTATGTAAACAAACTGATATACTTGATATACAACTTACAATTCCTTTAAAATCATATTCATTCACAGATAATTATTTTTAAAATGTTTTCTTTATTTGGGCTTCAGTTGGGCCATTTAATATTATATACAGTTGTTGCTGAAAAATATTCCAGTATTGTATATATTTTTATATCAAATCAAATCAAATTTATCTTCCATTATTTCCCAAAGAAAATTCTATTTACTTTCTTCATGATTTGATTTCCAATCATATATTTAAATAGCTGATAAATAAATTTCCAACATGCTCACGTTATCTTGAAACCAATTTTTGTTAATTTTAGTATTATTATATTATAAATACAATGTGTGTGTGTGTGTGTGCATGTGTGTGTGTGTGTGTGTGTGTGTGTGTACATGCAACTTGAAACTATCCTGTAACTACATTATAATTATACATAACCTTAACCATGTAAATTGCTTAAATCTGGTAATAGCATAACCCTGTTAATATATGCATGACTTAACCAATAGTAGTACCACTTCTTGCCATATTTGATCTAATTATTCATCTTAGAAATTGCAGAAATGAAATTTATTTTAAGGTAAATTTTATTTGAAAGATATGTATGTTTATTTTTTTCCTGTTTACTGCCTATTTGTATTTAATAATAATATGTAAATTGTCATAAAAACTATGCTAGAAGAAGTAAAAGCATGATTATGGATATGTGTATGCAAATGAAATCATGTTTGCTTCATATGGTAATATGTTTATAACATACAATTATTAAATTTTCCCAATAATTTGTAGTTGATTTAAAGATTGAGGTATTTTTTTCCATTGATATATTCATATGTTGTTTATCAGTGCTTATGTGTCTTGCGGACCACTTGATTTCTTTTGATTTTTTTAAAAACCATGTTTCATGTTAATCATGTGCTGTGTTGATCATATTTTATTTATGAAGCAATTTTATTGATTGCTGCTGTTTTTGTTATTAAAATATATATGTTGACTTACTTCAAGTTTTCTGTTTTGTTGCTGATAGCCACAAGATGTCAATAATTTATAGTTTTACTTTATCCACAGTCCTGTGCTTTATCCTAATGCTCATTATGCTAATGTGCTGCGAGCATAGAAATCTACTTCATAAACAATAATAATAATAATATTAAAATTAATTAGATTGTCATTGTTATTATTATTATTGGGAGTAGTAGTAGTAGTAGCAGCAGCAGCAGCAGCAGCAGTTCCAAATTTGAACTTTCAAGTGTAACTGTCATATATGGGTAACAAAAATATTGCGAGTAGATAAATCGGAACCAGCCGGTGCTCGCAGGATTACTGCAACATTCAGCACTACGGATGTTGCAGATTTCTCCTGCCATAAACTGACAAGCCATGATATAAGTGAAAGAATCTTGAAAGAGGTTCTAAAAGCAAATTTCAACAGACAAAAAAAAAAGAGGATAAATGACTAGTCATTGGTGTAGCGAAACCAAATATCCAACATTTGTTTGGTAGGATGTATTTTATAGCTGATTCAATTTTCAATGTTTAATCAATAATATTGCTTTGTGATCGAGACTATAAATGTGGACAGTATTTGAGTGACCAAACAACAACTTCCTAATGGTAGTACATCAAGTGGCAGTATGGACATCAAGTGGTAGTATGGACATCAAGTGGCAGGATGTGGTGCAGTGGTCAGCACGCCAGATTTTGGAGTGGAGAGTACGTAGTTTGAGCCACCCCAAAGTGTAGCATTAATCTCCACAGAAGTTATTATGTTTCTGATGTGGTCATTGGATGGAATAAAAATAATAGATTCTTGCACCGAAATCAAGTTTAAAACTGCTCAAAAGCGCTTTTCAGTCTCATATACAAAACTGTGTTTTGGCATTAGTTACCATTGGTTCTTCAGTACCAGCTAATGTTAGCAGGTTTGCTGCAACTGTCTGGGATGTGCTTCAAGTGTTGCAGGTTTTCTACTATCATTAAGAACAGACAGCCTTGATATTGATGGAATCTTGAAATGGAATTGAACTCCCAATACACAAGGCTCCGAGGATACAAAACATTTTCAGTACGATTTCATGCTCAAGCTCAAATGTTATATGTGGATTTGTGAATAAAAGTTGAGCACAAAATCACAACTTCTAGGCCATGTCTACATTTCACAAAGCTTTCTTCTCTACTAAAAGCCCATAATGCTCTCTTATACATGGGGACCAGAGCATCCTTTCACAAAGCTCTCTTATCCACTAAGACCATTTCACTCTCTTTGCAGTGTATTAGCTATCAGCAAAGAGAGCTTTATGGTATCTTAGTGGATAAGAGAGCTTTATGATATCTTAGTGGATAAGAGAGCTTTGTAAAAGGATACCGATATCAATGAATAGCTCCCCATATTGGGCTCAAATCATAGACAGGTATTGAAGATCGATATAGTACATTCAGTGCATCAACAACAGATCCATTGGTGGTCAGTTTGGCGTTGCAATTGCACGAAACATTTAGTAATCAACAAAAAGATAAACCAGTATTAATCTTAGAATGTTTTATTGTATTTTACCATTTTAAAAAGTGTACAAAAATATCACTCTCATAAACATGATAAATTCGTCAATACTATGTAGACATGTCTATAGATAACAGATCGAGTTGAGTATTTTGTTGAAGAATGCATCTATACATTGCAGCGACTATTTGAAAAATGGAAAATAATATCATATTTTTCTCATGAACTGGACAAAATATTGCCACGTAAAGTTTGATTCATTTCATCATTGCTCAGTACCATATGAATGTCATAGTTACAACATATGCACAATAATGTTACAAATGAAGAGCAGTTTTCATGAAATTTAAATGCTTTTATTGTGAACACATAATGTAGATGAAGATAAAACGTAATTTATTAAATTAAGGAATAGAGTATGGTCTACCTCTATATATAGTTTATAAAAAGTATAGTTTTGCCCTGAACTATAATATCGTTAAAGTACTCGGATGTAAGCGTCCTCGTACTTTGACTATAATAGTTAACTATGTAATGCTCTATTCCTATTCTAACATTGCACAACTTTGTTGAATAAAGAAGCTTACATTGAACATTCATCAACCATCCATTTACGAATACACAAACTGTGCCCGATGACTGGCTGTTCCATCAACTGGGTGATGCCACAGACATGACTTCATGTCCCTGTGACATGATGTCCTGAATGTACATCACCAGCTTGTCACGGTGTTTGTAGTCATTACTAACGAGGGGGTTAAAAGTAAGGGCGCATGACGTCATTGGCATTTTGCCAACTCACTTTACCGTCTCATAAAGTACACTTTGCGCCTTTGTTCTCACACTGTACTACATTAGAATTTAATTTATTTTTCACTTATAATAAGTTTTATCACGCCATGTCAGTTTATGACAGGAAGAAACCTGCAACAATCGTAGCACTGCAAACTTGCAAGAACCAGACCATCATAACTGCATTGCCATGTAGCAATAATAACTGAATGTGGCAGTAAACCTCAGGCATCTACTATGAGACTATATGGACTCTCGTAGCAATCTCTTATGCATGGCAGTCTGGCCCTTACGAGAGAGCTAGGGTCTCAGTGGATATGAGGGCTTTGAGAAACGATACCAGGGCCCCATGATAGGCATATTTATACCACAACGTCATCACTACATCAGATAATTCTGATGCAATCATGAAAAATAATATCCAATTTGTATGTTTATATCGATATTCTGCAAATTAGCAGCACAAGTTAATTTATACATAATTGGGGGAAATGGAAAATGTCATTGAATTCTAAAAATAAATTAGCTTCATGTACCTTACCTTTATAATTATATATTCGCAGTGGCAGATCAAACATTAACATCGGTGGGTGGGGGGAAATGTTGGGGTATGGGAAGAGACATAGTTAGTTAGCTTACACCAGCAAATTAACATCATAATATTCTTCTCACGTAAAATATTCTTATTAATAAGCAAATACAAAGTCGGGAAGTTGATACCGAACTAAGATCCTGACAAAAAATATTTTTTAAAGTTTCTTTTTTTTTAAGGGTGAGCATCTGCTCGTAATCTCTATGTCCCTCCCCAGCACATACCCCGACATCCCCCCCCCCCTTCAGCATCCCCCTTTCCTCCATCCCTTATCCCCAGGTGAGTTGTTATCTAGTTGAATTGTAAATTACAAAAGCGATATTATGCTATTGCATAATTCAGTAGTCTAGGTGAATGTGAACCCTCTCACTGCTGGATTAACCCTCTCCCTGCTGGATTCAGCACAGATACTGCTCTTTAGGGCATCTTCCGGTTGCTTCCAGCATTGAGAGACTTTTAGTTACCAACGTGATTTCTGGGGTGTACATGTTTTTACAAGCTGAAATTTCTTGTATACCCTGGGCCCGAAGCTAGAGGGGTGCACGAGATATTTTGGCTTGTAAAAACCTGTATGCCCCGGAAATCACGCTGGTAACGAATTTATCCAAAATCGTAATAGATCTACATACTTTTAAGAAAGTGAACTGGCGAATATCCATGCAGAATGTCTTTCTAACGTGTGAGTCGAGGGTGGCAGCCATGACGTCACAGTGATCATGAGGTCACAACTCTTAACTAGATCTATGGCCAAACCAGGATTTACAACTTTTTCCAGGACATCTCTCAACCAATCAAATCGCTAGAATCATCGCACATTTTGGATAATTAAATATAACCCTATATACCAGTAATACTGCAAAAACAGTTATGCATATATAATACAATTGATAACACGCATAAATAATATGTATAAAATACGACATATATGATGCATGCATATAGTACTATCACGTACAGTTCATCTACAATATTACGTAAAGCTCATGAAATGTGACCTTATTTGAAATGTCGCCATGGCTATGTGGCCCAGAGATAACAAAACATTTTTGAGTACGATTCCATGATTCACAAATCCCCATACAAAATTTCCCTTGAGCATGAAATTATACTCAAAAAGATTTCGTAACCTCCGAGCCCTGATAGCAGATATCAAGCAGATACTTCCATGTGTCCTCACAGACCATTCTGCAAAAATCAATGAAAAATTAACCCATGTCAATTGCAGTAACATTGCAACTCTTCAATATATTGTCGCAATCAACAATAGCAGCCCAACTTGAAATTCTTTCATCCTGTGACAAAATTGTGTTCTCTCCTAAACAATATATACACTGTAATCTTAATATTGTTATGGTCAAAAAACAATTAAATTATTCAAGTACAAGAAATATACACAGCTAGATACATGTCAAATTTAACCATCAATATATTTTTTTATTTTTTAATTGGGGTTTTAAGTCGCTGTCAAGATTCTTTCACTTATATCACGACTTGTCAGTTTAGGGCAGGAGGAAACCCGCAACATCCGTAGCGCTGAATGTTGCAGTAAACCTGCGAGTGCCGGCTGGTACTGACAAGACCAAGGATGATAACTGCATTGCTACTCTACAGACATAGCATCCTATCAATATCGTGTCAGAAAGGTAACTTTCGCAATTATTGATGCCTGGCTCCCGGGGCGGATTTGAACCTGGAACCTTTGGCTCTGAAGTCCAACGTTCTACCACTGCGCTACCACCCGCCCCAATTTTAGCATTAAAAATGATTTCAATAACATACTAGCATAATAAATACATTATGGAATAAACCAATATAAACCATTATTTCTTACATTGTACTTAATATACCGGTATGCAGTTACATGTTTAACGGAGAAATTTGCACATGCTAGTCTAAATTAACATAAATGCACACAATTAGTCTATTGGAATGATAAGTGAGTTAGTGAGTGACTAAGGTATTTTCACACAGTATTTCAGCAATGTTTTTGTGACCTGATTTCGGTGGGGTGACAACCTGTAACAACCTTAGTGTTGTGGTAAAAGCTGTGAGCCACAGCTATATTAACAAGGAATGACAATAGTTTGGGATAACAATGTTCGATATATAATGACGATGATGATGATGATGATGATGATGATGATGCTGATGATGCTGATGATAATGATGGTGAGAATGCTGATCATGATAATGATGATTATGATGATGATGATGATACTAACAATGAGAGCCAAGACCAACAGCAGTTTAACCCTCCCCCGTGCTGGATTAGGCACAGGCACTGCTCTTTAGGGCATCTCTGGTTGCCTCCAGCAGGAAGAAGGTTAAACCACCCTGCTATATTATTCATCAGCACTGTTTTATACATGGCAATAGCAGTTGCATCCAGCATGGAGGTTAAATTAATTAATCCGGTGATCAAAATTAATTTACTGAATAAATTCCATGGGATTGAAATTTTCTCTAGAGATTTTGTGAGATGCAATTATCCAAGCATATCAGCTGTGATATTCGTTGGTTCATTAATGATGGAAATGCATATAATTTATTTCTAAAAGAGTAGCACATTTGCGTTCAATGAAGACGACGGGAACCAATCAAAATTGATGTTGTTGCCACACCTCTGATGGATAGAGTGGCTTTCTTTTCCCACAGTGTCAGTGGAGAGAATTGTAAGAGTTGCACATGGTGAATTACACACAATGGGAATGTTACTTATGTTACTAAAATAAATAAATAAATAAATAAATAAATAAATAAATAAATAAATAAATAAATAAATAAATAAATAAATAAATAAA
>JAUTBT010084553.1:0-12218 GCA_032361225.1 Lepetodrilus schrolli | reverse complement strand
GGAAAACGTAAGTTTGAATAGATGGCTATATCTGGGGGAATTGCGGGACTATTCGAGTGTGTTTTAGAAGTAAGTATTGAAATAGAAATGGAATCGGGTGTAAGAAATATGAAACTGACATTTAATGATGTATTTCAAATAAAAATTTAATCATAACTGGACTATATTTATTTTAGATTTATTTTTTCAAAGGGATGTAACTAATGTGGTATTGATCATATATATATCTTCAAAAAAGCAAACATGAATAACTCTTGTTGATAAATCAACAATGGAGGTAACTCACAATAACATTTGATGACCAATGCACAGTGTTACCAGCTGAATAACGTACCTGTCTGTTAATTTTGTCTCTGGTTTGTCCGTGGTAGTTTCGATCGAAGCACTAACAGTTCTCCGAGAATCTGATCTTTCCTGCAAGTCATAAACATAGTATTTGTTATTAAGACATGAAATTCACAAATATATTGCTTTTAAGACCTGGTTGCATATACAAGATCACAAAGCAGATATGTCTTTAGCATTAGTTGATAGAACATTTACGTTTTATATAAGCATCAGAAAATTATGCTTATTATATGTATTTACGAACATCATATTGTGCTGATCAACCAATCACCACCATTGATACAGAATACGAGTTAATAATGGTTTCACTCTGCTAGTATTTCAAGTAGGAGAATTTACTGTTAATTACCGGGGAGTAGAGTATCGTGTTGGCACAGCCACATGGGGGTACTTAACTATGTCTTGTAACAACAAGAGGCTAGCGCCACAGGGGGGGCTAGGGGAACGATGCCTTAATAACATAGGCAGATCGAGGGAATAAAACTCCCTAAAACCATTCCCTTACCCACCACATCCCCCACCACATCCCCCACCCCATCAATGCCACTCTGTTTACTGAAGCACCAATATTATATATTATTAGCAAATAGGAATAAGAACTGGTTAACTCTTGTCCTCCCCATCCTCATTTCTTTTTGTGGCTTATACCCCTCTTTAACCTTCCCCATGCTGGAGGCAACTGGAGATGCCCTAATTAGGTGTGGCAGTGCCTAATCCAGCAGGGAGAGGATTAACAAAATCTTTGATCCACCTATGAACAACGCAACATTAGTCCAAATAATATGAAAGGTGAGTAAAAGCAACATATTGGCAAACTGGAAAGATTACAGGTTAACAAAAGCAAGCCTAACATAAATACAATGTAGTAAACAGACAGGCTTAAAACTTCGGATACAACAGAAACCAAAACCACAGATATACAATGAAACAAAAAACAAACACCAAAGGTACAAAATGTAATAGACAAGCACAGCCGAGTGTGTTGGTATGAATATGGGTGTGTTGGATCAAGCTGCCTGGAGCTTAAGATGGAGGAAAAATCTTTTTTTCAATAATGTCATAATACGCAGGTTTAGAACAATGAGGTAGAAATATTCCAAAACCAATCAATGTTATCTGATAAGTTGTATATAGCAGCAGTATCCATTTGCATGTTGCAAAAAACTTTTATTGAATCTTCTATAACAATGCTATGAATACAAATTTTGTTTCTATCCAAAAGCATTATAGAACATTTGAAATGGCACTGGAGTTTTATAAGTATCTGGAAACACAGTGTTTGAAATCCATACTGTTAGCCATTTAAAAAATCCAATTCTGCTTCAGAATTTCAAATCTCTGGTGGTCACAGATCTGTACAGTTGAAAGGAGTGAGGGGGGCAAGGGTGGTGGCAAGGTTGAGGGTGGGGGTGAGGATGGCGGCAAGAGTGAGGTGTTGAGTGTGGGTGTGAATGGTTTAGGGGTAGAGAAATGGAGACACGAACAACACAAAACAGGACAACAACGACAAAATAACCAGCCACAAAACGGATCTGACACCTGAAGGAAGGAAACTAAAGGGGAGATCACTCACAGTGTCTATCCTTTGGTCTAGCGCTAGTCGTGGACTAGAGGCAGACCGAGGCAAGGACTTATCGTCCTCATTGTCTCTGTTCATTCTGTCATGCACCATGCTTGTGCTGCCCGTCTTCCTAAGACCAGCACGCCACGAGGTGTAGTCATTGTCTCGGGCCTTGTGATTGGTCGAAATGTTCAAATCCTTCACACAAGACAAGCAAACCATGCATTTAGGTAACGAGCCAAAGGAGAGAGAGAGAAGAATCGGAGAACCTCGATTTTCACAAAGCATTCTATGTGTCACAAATTCGTAGACGTTTTTTGTGTCAAAGTTGCGTATAGGTTAATTATATTATATATCTATGCTGTTAAGTAAATTCTATGCGGAATGTGTGCCAGTGATTTTAATGTCTAGGTCACTTCCGCTGTAATAATTTGGCAATTGTGACAGATGGAGTGCAAGTGAGAAGTTCACATGACATCTTTTCTTCAAAATCACCAAAGCAACTCTTCCAAGCAGTTAAAATGCCTTCCTTTCTGTTTTACTATGGTTAAGAATGGGTTGCCTTGGTGAACTTGAACTATTTTTTATTGTACAATGTAATATCAGATCTTGACAATTTCGACATATATTTCACTCTCTATATTATTTTTAATTTGAAAATGAGTATGCATTGAAGAAGAAATAGCAAAAGTAATTGTTTTAATGTCATAAAATCCCAGTCAATGTCTGATAGTACATCACATTTCACTAAACAGTACAAAGCTAATATAAAACACATATCAAGGAAGTCAAACCGCATTCATTGTGCATCCATGTTAGACATAACCATATCTGCAGGAGGATGTAGTTTTTTAATGTGGGAAAGGGAGATAACTGGGACAGTCTAAAGGGGAGATAACCATGCATCCACCATCTTACCTGTTCCTGAGTTGGGATGCTGGGCGGAGCACTGATAGATTTTGTGATAAGTTCCTTAGGGGGAGAAGTTACGGCAGTATCCTTAATTGTGGCGTTTGAGGATTCCTTAATGGATTTTGTGTTCTCTCTAAGAGAAATGGGTGGTTCCTTTTCTTTAAGAGAATTTGGCGGTTCTTTCTCTTTAAGGCAAATGGGTGGTTCCTTCTCTTTAAGGGAAATGGGTGTTTCCTTTTCTTTAAGTGAATTTGGTGTTTCCTTCAAAGTAATATAAATGAAAAACTAAAATAAGCATCGGATACATTTTAGAACTGTAACATAAAAAAAAATATCACAACATGAGGACGTGCAGAAAATAATATCGGACTAGCTCCGACAACATGCACAATATATAAACAGAGCACAATATATAGATAGATAGATAGATAGATAGTTAGAACGAGTAGAATGAGTAGTAGTTTCATTAACATGGTACTCAAGATTATATTTCTCATTCGATAAATTAGATTTCTACATATATAATACATTATCTATTTTATAATTATCAACTATTATTAGATTTAATTCAACATGCAGACACACTGTTACAATTTGTTAATTTATGAATAATATACCATACCAACAGAAGCAATCTAGGATATATATTAAAAGCCGAAGTAACCAAACACTACAATGTCTTGTTTTACTTTGGGATGTAGTTAATTACAAATTCAATCCAAAATGCTAAAAACACTTTGCACATAGAATAGATTTAGTTGGTAAGAAGTGAGTGAGACAGTTATTGTTTTACATCGCAGCAGGAATCTTTCACTCATACACAACGAAGTTGGTATGAAGGCATAGTGAAATTTGGAATGATATCTTGGAGAAAGATGTATATAAAATGCATGGTAAGGTTAATACAGCTAGCACAGGCAGTATCGAGGTAAACAAACTTGACGTCATGCTGCATATATGTTAATGTGATCAAAGTCAATCTCAAATTTCCAATATATTCCAAGATGCTGTTATTATCGTAGTCAATATTTGCATGTATGAATTTTTGATGTGTTGAATTATATTTGGAAATAAATTAATATATTCATTCTTTCTTTCTATGAATAACATGATTCATGCATATCCGGCCATGAAAATTGTGGACAGTCTTCCACTGTTTGAAAATTCTCTTCGAAGTATGATTAGTTGCTGCCCTAGTAGTATACGCAATTTTCAAATCTCAGTTGTTCCCATGTAGTACTCTTTTCTACATTAAGGTTAGCGACTAGTCATAGTGACAGAATTTACAAAATTCCATGATACATTTGTTCTGGGAACTATGGTACAAGGTAAATGGTATGGTGTTAATTCTCTTAGACTTCAACACTAGACAGCAAAGAACTAGAATATACTGTTAGGGAAAAGTGTTGCCAACTAAATTGTTGCCAACTATGACAAGGATAATATGGTATATTGATCGGCACCAAAACTGAAAGTTAAATTTGTCAGTATGAACAAGCTGATTAGAACGCTTTCACTCACGGAGATTATTAACATGTTAATACGTATTCGCCTTGCGAGAGGCAAGCGATAAAAAACCACAGCAGTCGGAAAACTTACGTCGTCTACGTTATTCTCGACTGACTCGCCATTGCTAACGGTTTCGTCCGTCGCAGGGGAGATAATCCCTGTTTTGGAGATTTTCTCGCTTTCCGCGATTTTATCTGTTTCCAAGACTTCATCTATTTTTGGCATGTGCTCAAGTTCCGTAACACTAGGGATACGGTCTTGGTCCTGAGGCTGCATGCAGATAAAAGCAATCATAGCATAACCATGGCAACTAAACGCTACAGCATTATAGGTTTCCAAACATGCAAATATTGCATAAATTTACTGGGGCCACATTCCCAAAATTATCATATATGTAACGACATTGTTATAGCTTATGTGGAGGAATATTTGACGAACCCGAAAGAGTACATTTTTTTTCTCCGTGAAGGCTTAACAACATCGTTAGGTATATGAAACCTTTGGGAACATGGCCCCTGATTGGCAAATATATTCATAATACCATTGTTTTAAAGGTATTCATAACAAATGTTTTATTTTTTCTTCCATGAAATTAAATATATTGTTTAGATTGATTCATTGCATCGCAGCTGGAATATTTCACCCGTAGGCAACGACTTGTGTTTAAAATATGTCTATTTACAGTCCATTCCAATGTATGCCGTCGCTGGTAGAACCGTTTAACTCAAGAAGAGTACGTCAATTCCTAGTGCTTTCTTGTGTACCAAGTTCAAACTGCAAATGTATTAATCTACGCTGGAACACCCTACTATCCAAACTGAAATAGTCAAAATGTCCATAATCCATATCATGCAATGATGAATACAACTCAGAAATTCCATCGGACTGAAATGTGAACATCGAACATCGAAGTCATACAAAAGTGAAAGCAAAGGGAGATAATCACCTTGTCAGTCTGGGAGGTTTGTTTGTTGATTTCATTTTGACGTTCTGAAAACAGAATATAATTATTCCTCCATGAAGTGTAAACGATAACTGAAAATTATTCATATGTAATAACCAAATATGCACATTTGATACGATAGTTCTATTTTACATCAAAGATATCAAATTCATAGATGATGCTACTGGATACTTCCAATAAGCAAATAGCAGAAGACAAAAGATTATGCAGGGGGAGACAACTCTACCTGTTTCTGACACCGTGTTGGCCTCTTTTACAGAATCGTCGATCTTCTCGCCCTCGCGCTTGATGATCTTGTTTGTCTCGAGTGCAACACGTTCTTGTTCCGAGGTTTTATGCAAAACGATCTGCTTCTGGTCTCCGCTCATACGCGTCACAGAACTCCTGAAAACAAGTAGGACTTCCATTGTTAAGTCTGGTCAGTGGATGTTCAGCAAAAGTGCAAAGAGAAAAAGCTCCAAAAACATGGTCCAATGTACTGAAATGATTGTTAAAAGACTGTGGAATTCATAAGGCCAAGGTTAATTATATTGGGACTTCTATTCCACTCTTGTAGAGCACATCTGGCATACTTCTATAACACAACACAGTAAGAAAAACATCCCGAGTTGACTCCTGAAATGATCCCATCTCAAATTGTCCTGTGTTTTTGTGGAATCCTCGACAAGCTCCCAAACATGAACAGGAATATTGGTTGACTCAAAGAGCTCAAAAAACATTATCTGATACTGTGGTCACTCTTCAAAGAGCTCTCCCCAAAAATAACTGAGACATTATTTGACTCCTCAAAAGTGAACTGTCATCTGAATTTATTCCATAAAACCATATAAAGTTAAGTCAGAAATAGAATTCTATAGATGATAAATTGCCAATGCTTATCCAGATCATTGTTGAAAAGAAAACTCAAAGAAATTGCAACCTGATTTTGTCTTCAAAACAATCCATTATCGCAACCTCGACACAAGAGATGCGAGTTACGAAATGAGATCACAGAAATTGACTTAATCTTGCACACCTTGTAGTTACAATTTATCTGTAACCGTGGCAACTATGACTCAAATGTCTGCACACATGTCGTCGTGACACTAAGAAACTACCCAACATATGCCTTTGGGCTTAAAAGGGGTTATTTCCCAGTAGTACCAGCATATTTTCCTTACCAACTAAACCACGTAACATGCTTGTGTTTCCGAATCTAAAATAGCAACCAATGAATTTAACCTACACTGACCCAACCAATCCCAACCCGATCCGACCCAACCTGACATGACATTCATGTTTAGTGACCTGGTCAGTGTGTGGACCCAATACCTGGGGAATGTACTTAGTGTTACTTTAATTTCAGTACTGGTGAATCTGTGTGCGAATGACGTAGTGGGCAAACAGTGACACGTGTGGTACAAAACATATCTACATTCTGATAAAGCCTTCCCTGTGCCAGATTGCCAGTATTTGAACAGGGAATAAATTACTGAAATGGGTGGAAAATACTGCTAGAGAGCATGAGCTAATCTGGCCCCAGTTCCACAGAACGACAGTAGCACTACGGGAGTCGCAACATCATAGAAACGCATAGGAGTTGTCACACATAACGCAATGATCACTCTGTGGGACAGAGGCTCTGGGCTACAAATGGGTCAAACATTTCATCACATTTGCCATACCTTCCATTAATTACTAAATACAGATAGATACCTTGAGTATTAAGCAACAGAAAACTGAAATTGTGACAGATTACATGCATTTCCTACTGTCATTCAAAAATTAAACATTTAGTCTTACTGTAATAACACTCCAGTGATAGAGTACTCAACCTTGTATGAAGGTAATCAGAGACGATATATTTATCTGTGTTTTCCCTGAAGCGCAAAACCTGCATATTTCACCCCTAAGATGTACAGTCAAAAATGACGCAAAGGTGAATAGCATCAAGTGTAATTTGAGGCCGAATTTAGTTTTGAGGGTCATTTTGATACCTTATCTGTTTAAGCCAAGGGAGAACTGCCAGTAGAATATTAAATTGCATACCACTGGAGAAAATTAATTCAACATTCAAATGGAAAAAACACCATCGTTACATACCAGTAAGATCTTCACAGTACAAATTCATTATATGGTCAATACCATGAGCAGTTATTCTGGATATTTGCACGAAATAAATGTGTATAATAACACATGTAACAATAATAATAATAATAGTAATATAACCTCAAAGCCTGCTGCAAGTAAAAACTTTACAGGTTACCTGCTATACACAGGCAACATTAGGTTACCTAGCCTACACAAGGTAACATTACAGGTTACCTACCATACACAAAGCAACAGGTTACCTTTCTAAATACGGTAACATTTCAGTTTACCTAGCCTACACAAGGTAACATTACACAATTTACAGGTTACGTACGCACCATTTACATGACAACATTACAGGTTACCTACACCAAACAAGATAACAGTTCATGCTACCTAGCCTATACAATGTAACACTTAAGGTTACCTAGCGCAGGAGGAAACCCGCAACATCCGTAGCGTGAATGTTGCAGTAAACCTGCGAGCATCGGCTGGTACTGACAAGACCAAGGATGATAACTGCATTGCCACTCTACAGACATTGCATCCTATCAACATTGCGTCAGAAAGGAAATTTCGCGAACATTGATGCTGGTCCCCCGGGGTGGGATTTGAACCTGGAACCTTTGGCTCCGGTCCAACATTCTACCACTGCGCTACCACCCGCCCCTGGTGGCTCAGAAGTGACTGGATTAGCAGCTCACAGGATGTCACTATGTGGAGATGGAAAATGTAGCCACATGCTATAAGATGCTCCCACTGGTCTCGGCCAGAGAGGGTTACCCCTTTGGCTAAGTTGGTAGAGCATTGAATTCACCAATAACTCTAATCATTGAACATGGTCAAAATAACAGTTCACGACTACTGGTACAAATAAAGCTACGTAGCTATAATTATTTTTAAAAAATTTAAATATGAAAATATTGAAAACCAGGGGAATATACAGGAAATGTAGCTGGTTCCCCAATATATACTTGTGTAGACACATCAAATGTACATACTTTCATGTAAAAATATGTTTGAACATGAAATATATTTGGGATAACAAACGATTTAAAAAAATAAAATTAAATGCTTTTGTTTTTGTGAAAATTATTTCAGCTATACTTCCTCAATGCTAAAATGTAATTGGATCAAGCTTAACTTAAAAAAACAAAGTCACAGAGGCCTCAACACCACTACCGTCAGTAAAAAATTTGGTGCATGTTCTTTAAATCGAGGAAATTTTTGGACCACTCACAAAATATTAACAGAATGGCTTTCAGACTTGCAAACTTTAATACAAAACACATAAACATTGTTACTCTGTGTCAAAATGTAATTGGACAAAGCTTAACTCCAACAATAAAGTTACAGAGGCCCCATCAACTACCGTCACTCGAAAAGTTGGTGTATGTTGATAAATTTGCTAAAGAAATACTCAAAGAATAGAGTAGGAAATTTTATACAAACAGAATCATCATACAGATTGAAAATAAATTTAAATTAAACGACGTTTCATCGACAAACTGTTGACTTCCTCAGGATATTGAAATAAGTACATAAAAAGTAGAGGTAAATATAGCTTCTCATTTATATTAAATTACTGCTAAAAATACAAGTTTGATTGGTTTGAACAAAGATGTGTTAATTTGATTGCAAATCTTAGTATCTGCATTTGTGCTATAAAAAGCTTCTCATTTATATTAAATTTGTTCACTGACCTTATTTATCAGGCTTGCAACAATAGATAGAAAATATGTAATAATGTTATCCTAGTCTTTAAAAGCATTTCTATAAAAATATTGCATTATTAGCTATTTGCTCTTATTCATCATGTCATACTTTATTTCTTTACATTGATCAGCACAATCATTAATTACAGAATATTACATTTTCCATAAAAGAAAAGTTTCAATTTCTCATGAGCATGCCAATATATCGAATTTCAAATGGTAGAGAAATAACCCAAGTGCATCGAGATCGATCTAGTAGGATAAACAATATTATTTATTATAAAGTTTATTTCATGATCTTTCAGTGCATATGTGTGTGTGTGTGTGTGTGTGTGTGCGTGCGTGTGTGTGTATGTGTGTGTATATATATATATATATATATATATATATATATATATATATATATAAACCAAACCGGCGATAAAACAAAACAGCTACTTTTCGTCCTTACATATTGTTGATATTTTTTTTTATTGAGGCATCATTAATGACATACATTGTCCCATATTGTGTCATTAATATGAATGTGACCTCTGGACAAGCACTTTATCTTCCGATACGAGACGCTATCTGACAGTGGCGGAAATATATGCATGGCGGAAACAGAGTATGGCGGGATAGATCTACTTTCGATAGCCAACCAGACATTAACTGTCATTTTCGTTAATCTGCGGTTCCCTGTTCAACTTGGACATCACCCCTATTCTTTACATGAAAATGTACATTATTTATTAGATAACCAATGGTAAATCACGTTGTCTGTTCATGTTTACCTTAGTCAAAGGATAAAAACATCGGATGGAAATCCTGCGAAGGTAGATAACTCTCTTGCCTTCATAGTGCAGTCCAGCTGATAAAATAAATACATGTACATGTAGGTTCGAGTCTATTTAAATAAATGTAAATGTATGTATTTACTAATACTAGTATACTGTTAGTTATACAACCCATACACATTTTTACTAAACTATTTCCCACGTTTATACATCACTTTGTTCATAACTAGCCACATTTTATTTCTCCAGTTACAATCCCAGATACCCTAGCAAGGCAATGTTGGCCCAACGATGGCCCAACAATCCATAATTCGTTGGCCCATTGTTGGATTTATACTTTGGCCCAATCAAGCCAATGTCATTTTGCTAATTGACTCAACTATGATCCAATGTGGTATTTGAACGTTGGGCCAACAGTAATAATACGTTAACCCAATTTGGGCCAACTGAATACAGGGGTTGGCAAAACGTTGAGCCAGCGTTGTCATGCTGTTGGCCCAACATCAAACCATTGATGTTGTCCAACGATATTTAATAATGTTGGCCCATCGTTAGAATGTTACGTTGGCCGAATGTAATTTTGTTAATCGGCTCAACGTTGGGCCAACATGTTGGTTGAGCTGGATGTGTTGGTTAATATTGACTCAGTGCATTTCAACACTGATTGTTGAATGCATTTGAAAAATAGCTGCTGGTTCATTGCAACTTTCCAATCTTAATATCCATAACAACAATGTATATTGCTGATGACATGTTCATTGATGTGTTACTGTGGGTTTTAAAGACTGTTGTAGACAAAGAATTTGGTTATTTTTATGATTATTGTTAGTACATTCATGTATAAAATAACATCATACACAGCAGGTTCATAATGTTGAATTATTTTATAATTTTCTTAAAAATGATATGTGTAAAAATGCATTTATTGAAGAAAAATCACCTTTTCGATGATTTCACAACATATTTTATGCATGAACTCTTTTTAATACAGCATCTCCTAAACTTCCCCTCTGCAACAGGGCAATAGATTAAACTAGTTTATGGATATGAATTCATAGATACTTTGTTTTTCACTGTAAACTATATATTATCAAGTCAATATAAATTTTACATTTGGAGTATTGAGTGTAGCTGTTTCATTTATATTAATATGCCATATCCGGGATACTAACTTTAAACAAAGAATGGCTTTGATTGGCTTTATGTTGGCTCAATGCAGATAAAAATAAATATTACAGCTTCTCTGTTTTTCAGTATAAATAATACTTTGTCATGTCGATATGAATAAAATATTATGAACATTGCATGTATCTCTTGGAAGAACCACACTTTAATTTAAGCTTCATTTAAATTAATATGCAATACTGTATAACAAATTATGTTGGTGGGCTTAATGTTGGGTCAATGTACAGTTTCCCTGTTTTTAAGTGTAAATCTTTGTCTTATCAAGTCAATATGAATCTAATATTGTGGGCATTTAATGCATTCTAAGAAAAACTAAACTTTCATTTAAGCTTCACTTAAATTAATATGCAGTACTTGAAGAAAGAATTAGGATATGCTAAAAAATCAGATTAACAAATGGTTTCTGAAAATTGATAGACGTCGGATTTTCAGAAAATGTTTCCCTATAAGGAATATGCTGGCAAATTTTAGTAAAAGTTGGCAAACACACGTATTTAATGTAATTTGATGCACTGAATCCATTTCTGGTGTTTGCCAAGCTGAAATTTTAGTTTTTAAGCTATAAAAACAAAATGGCCTCCAAAATAATGGCAATACCATGTTTTACATGAGTAAAATCTGCCAAGCACATTTTTCTAATGTAAAACTTTTTTGATGCAAAACTTCATTTCTGATAGTTGCCAAGCTGAGTCTGGTTTTAAAACTATGAAAGTTTTTAAAAAAACACTCGCCGCTACCGAATGTTAAGTAGTCGGCCTAAAGTTTCAGAAAACTCAGATGTAACGAACACACGTAGTGTGATAATACACTCAGATGTTGGAAATCCATTATAGTGTGCTGATATACTCAGTAGATAAGAAACGGTGTTGGCATACACTCAGATACAAACAATCTAATATATAGTTTGGATGAAGGAATGTATAGTACGTAGTGTGCTGATATACTCAGTAGATAAGAAACGGTGTTAGCATACACTCAGATACAAACAATCTAATATATAGTGTGGATGAAGGAATGTATAGTACGTAGTGTGCTGATATACTCAGTAGATAAGAAACGGTGTTAGCATACACTCAGATACAAACAATCTAATATATAGTGTGGATGAAGGAATGTATAGTACGTAGTGTGCTGATATACTCAGTAGATAAGAAACGGTGTTAGCATACACTCAGATA
>JAUTBT010084552.1:0-12221 GCA_032361225.1 Lepetodrilus schrolli | reverse complement strand
CGGGCTCCTGGGGCGGGATTTGAACCTGGAACCTTTGGCTCCGAAGTCCAACGTTCTACCACTGCGCTACCACCCGCCCCGCTACCACCCGCCTCAGTTCGGAGTGAGTATAATGTGTCTGAATTGGGTATTCCGTGACCGTGACCGAGCACCAGTCGGTGGAAGTACGTACTAGTACAAGCAGGGCATAGGCATGCAAAACTCGTCAGTCATGATACCAGTGAAAAAAAGTCTTGAAAGCATTGTTCAACCAACTAGCTCGAGATTTCTCTACCCTTCCCTATTTAGGTCAGGGGAAGCATATATATATATATGCGACAGATGGATGCATGTACTGCTGTTACTCCTTTGATTGTCAAGAAAACATTTAATATTTCTTAGATCACAATACATCGACATACAACTAACATTAGCGTCAGCAATTATTACTACTTTAGGTGTAACATAAAATTACACTAAATTCCTGAATTTTCAATGCAAACATTGTTTTCCTGATCACAACAGTAACAATTTACGTAAATTACTCTTATTTTAAATACTAGTACGTCACAGTATCTCAGTTTCAAGACATCTGATGATGACTTCAGCACAGTTTCCATAAAACAGAGAAGTAAATGACAATAATTTATTGATCTATTCCTTTAACATTGCTGCTTGAACCTTTCACCAATCTGCTACGAAATAAATGACAAGATATATACTGAATTCTAAGTTAAACCAAACAACATACAGAAATGGTAGAGGTATACCGGCTGGTACCCTACCACTGTAAGCTTGAAAATCTGCTGTTATGAACATGCCAAGGAATTCATCTGCTATGCTATGGATACTGGTGGTGCAGCTATGCCATTTCTTGAATTGTCAGTTGCATTAGACTTTGTGGATAGCTATTCTAATGAGTGCTTTAGAAAACTGTGTATGGGTAACAGGGAAGGCGCTAGAATGGAATCAATCTGACGTATCTGGCAGACTAGACAAGGCTGTGCGCATACTAATACATAGATGATACAGATCATAATAACACTCATTGTATATGGTGTTCTACAGGGATCTGTGCCAGGCCGTTCGTTATTTACTACATACTACATACCTACGTTCTGCCACTGGGAAATATTGCACAACATAACAATGCAGTTCCATTTGCCCCCAGACTACACCCACATTCTAGTACATCAATATATCCTCTTTAATCCTTTCCTCACTGGATTAGGCACATGCGCATATCTTTAGGAGTTGCCTTCAGTATGGAGAAAGTTAAGCCATTGGTAAGACTGTCTGTGTAGCAGATATTAGGAAACTGATTTGGGAGAACTTTCTTAAATAAATAAGAAAACTGAATACCACTACTCATTAAACCCCTAAAATTTTGAGATTTAAGGCACGTCTTCTAGTCTTTAAAATCAAGGTTTGCATCATTATTCCAAGCCCAGAATACTTCAACACTTAAAGACTGTAGAAAATAACTTTAGAATGGGTCGAGTCCACATTTAAATGCTTTATGCAGTTGTACATGGCAGATGTGTAGGGCAGGTGTGTAGGACAGGTGTACGTGGGATTGAAGAGGAAGGTGTGCTTCAATGTGAGGACAAACCTACAGCAAATTTTACGGGAAATAATACACAGATCTACAAATGACATATTGCCAATAAGTGTTTGTCATATTCCCATATACATGTAATGCTATTTCACAGGTGTTAGTGTTATTAACTGTAGATAATGGCAAAACATGCCCAAATCTTCACTCACCAATATCCTGCTACTGAAAATACCAAGCATATAAAAATATACCATCAGTCTATAGAGATATGAATACTTCAATTTTATAATGAAAATTGCGTAGAAACTGGAATACATAGTCACAGAATTAATATAGTAATAGGTTGGTATAAGTTTTGTAGAAATTCATTCAATCCAACTGCCCAAACATCTGTACAAAATTGTATGAACATTTTCAATATTGCTCCAAAACATGATGACAGACATAGTAGATTTAGTGATATTATGAATGCTTCATATAACCTGTAAATAATATGGAAATAGCGTATATCTCTATAAATGCAGAAAATAATCTTAAGGATTTTAATTCATTTCAGAATAATAATAACATCACAAAGCACTCCCCACAACCCAATTATTAGCATGATGATTATACTAGAAGATATTATTTGCCACATCTCTAGAAATGACACTATGTACTTACAGATACAGTTCTATTAGTGTTCATTCCTACACTTCACATCATACATGTCAATAGCAGGTTCATCCTGGACAGATAATCGTGTCCATGGTTACAACACAAAACAAGACATCTGGGTCCTACTCCACAGAAGGATCATAGCATTACAACAGTCACAATATGCTATACCTGTACAGAGGGTGCTATATCTGTACAGAGGGTTACGACTGTTTTGGTGTGATAGCATTCTGTGGAATGGGACCCTGTTAAGTGTAATTCTCTGTACACTGCTGGAATTGAGTAGAGATCTCGTCTCAGACATGTGTCCACGCTCGGGTCGTCTCAGCGTACGGCGAAGTGGACGATGCTGATGGAGACGAGACTGGAGGCGGAGTCACGTGGACATCTACTTGGGAATCCTCTTGATCTCGTGTGCCAGCCAGGTGGCGAAGCTGAGCAGCACCACAGAGCCGGTCTGGTGGGTGGCGGCCAGGTGGGTGGGCACGTACATCAGCAAGGTGGAGATCCCCAGTGCAGCCTGTACACAGAGAATATATACTTAATATGAATATACACCAACACAGGGAGAATATACAGGAATATACAGAGAGAATATACAGGAATATACAGAGAATATACAGGAATATACAGAGAGAATATACAGGAATATACACAGAGAGAATATACAGGAATAAACAGAGAGAATATACAGGAATATACACAGAGAGAATATACAGGAATAAACAGAGAGAATATACAGGAATATACCATCAATGTAAAAATAATAAGAAGAGCAGAGAAGAATAAGGACATTTAAACAGTGCTGGGTCCAGTTGCATGAAGCTCTTGAAGGTTACAATAGTTGTAGGGACTTACAACTGCTGTTACAATAGTTGTAACGCTGTTTTATTCAGATCGCCTACAAGAGCTTTTTGCAACCCAATTCCAATTGTAGAAGACCCTACAATTGGACTTACAACTATCGTAGCACTACAAGAGCATCGTGCAACTGGACCCTGGACTATATAGACATGGCTGATGCCTATCAATCAACAGGGCTGTAGCTATGGCAACAAGGCCTATGCCTGCAGATAGTTTTGTCTTCAGAAAGCAAATTCGGGACTTTGACATATCCACAGTCCTCCTTAATAGCATCATCGTGTATGGGTGAAATATTCCCGCCGCGACGTAAAGCACTAACTCATCATCCTTAATAACATGTGGGATCGGGCTCTCTCATACAAAATGACATAGGTCTACGGTAACCGTACCATCAATCTTAGCAATGGCGAAGTCTGGCGGTAAGGGGTTTACCTCAGTTAGATAGTTTTATACATGAGAGCCCTGCACATTTCTCTCATGGCGATGACCATTACCAAGGCTGATAATAGACTCGTCCTACTAATAATGTGAACCACTATGCGACATAATGGAAGACAGGTGGAAGTTCCAGCTATACCTGTACAAATGCCATCCCGAGGACACAGTTGAGGGCGATTTTGGCTCGACGAGGGATTGGTGCTTTACGACACGCCCACCAAAATGCACAGATCAGCACAACAGTGGACTCAGCCTGAAAGAAGAATCAGGGTTGTGTTTGACAACATAAATATACGTTCATTCTTTAAATATCATTAATAGTTTGCTTTCTGCACTTATATATATCACAATAATATAAACGCACGATGTGTCTGTGGTTGAACTGGACTGTAGTGGGATTCTCAAACATGTTCTTCCACTTCGGCTGTAGAGCTCCAATATCATCTGGAATCCATTTGTCAGCCATCTTGGGCCAGGAATTGTAGGCAAGTCCAGCGTCCAGACCGGCAACAAAGGCACCTGGAAACATTGTCAAATACAGTCTTGTAAAATTGAACAAAGATTTCAAATGTTAATGTTTGCTCACCATTTAACATATTGCAATTTGAAATATTTATATACCAATAAACGACTTACTGTGAACTGTGATCTCTACAATGCCCCCCCATACCCCCCCCCCCCCCCACACACACACACAAATGAATTATGAATGACTACAACCTTTATGTTACAATCTATTTGCAATCTCTTCAATCTCATGGTATTTACAAATGAGGCGCCATAAAATTCAAATATGATAGTTCCGGATGCGTACGTAACATATTCGTATAGACATTACAAAATTCATGTTAAAATCGTAAGAGGTGCAAAGAGACTTGGATTTATACTAGCTACGATTGTGCCATAAAGATTCTCTTTCAAGTCAAAACTGTGACTGCTAGAACATCACTAAGCCAGCTGATATAATAAATGACTGAGCAACCAAGCACTAAGTCATGTTTGTGACTCGTATCTCACCTGTGATGGCGGACAGAACAATTCCACTCAGTACGACATGGCTAAATATTCGCAGTCGAGTCATCTGCTTGGTCAGAGGCATCTTTAAGACACACATATTATATATAGTAATACAGACATGGTGAAAAGCTATTAATATTGTTGATGTTGATTGTTGACGCTTCCCTCACAGAAAGTGAGTAGAAATTAAGGAAGTCCCCCCAGGAATTGGATTCTTCTAGTTGTTTAGCTATATCTGAAACCTGTCTCCCAATAAATACTCATCAACAATCAGAAGTGTGTGTGTTTTCCTCAAAAGTCAGCCAAGCGAGTCACTGCTATTTAATATGAAGTTTGGACCTTCAAGAACACCGAGTACCTTACCACGACAGGGAGGTACTAGGTAGAGAAAGGCCAGCTTCGTATACTATATTTATTATTAATATTACAATTATTATCATCATTATCATCATCAATATCATCATAATTGTTGTCATTATTTTTATCCTGATAATTATTATCATTATTATTATTGCTATTATCATCATTATTATTATTATCATTATCACCATTATTATTATTATCATTATCATCATTATTATTATTATTATCACCATTATTATTATTATCATTATCATCATTATGATTATTATTATCATTATCATCATTATTATTATTATTATCACCATTATTATCATTATCATTATCATCATTATGATTATTATTATTATTATCATCATTATTATTATCATTATCATCATTATTATTATCATTATCATCATTATGATTATTATTATTATTATCATCATTATTATTATCATTATCATCATTATTATTATTATCATTATTATTATCATTATCATCATTATTATTATCATTATCACCATTATGATGATAACATGGAGACACTCACGGGTGAGGGCTTGGTGAGAAGTGAGAGGCCTCCATACAGGAGCAGTGAGTACAGGAAGATGGCGGTGCCCAGATGGGCGGCTAGGCGATACTGTGACACCCGCGGAACGTCGGCGGATTCCTTCAGGCCACTCTTCACCATGTACCAACCCATGAAACCCTGAAACCAACATAGCTTTGAATGAGCATTAAAACAAGTAGACAATGTATAAGGAAAATGAATACTAGTATTCAAATCTATTCAGTGGAAACTGTTAATTTCAGTTACAGATTAAAATACAACAATATTGATCAGAAAATCCTACGAATTCCACCCTACATACATTGTATAAGCAAATAAATGGTGACATCTACATTGCAGTATTTTCATGTCAAATATTACAAACTGTTCCACAGAACAATCGTAGAGTCGGAACTCCTGTACATTAGCATGGAGTTGCTAAGGAGTTACGACTCTCGTAGCGCTACAATTGTTCTGTGGAACAGGGGCCAGACATTTACCATAACTTAGTGACATCAAAGAACACCAATTATGGTCCAAGACATATTTCCATTCATTAAGAGGAGATAATATTCTCCAATATTTCCATAATGAATTATCTCCCTTACTTTAAATTTCCTGGAAAATAAATATTTAACTTTCAGCTACTTACACATGAAGTACCAAACTTACAAACGCTATTTAAATAACAATGTTATTGCTTGAAGTAACTGCATATTACCTGAAATCCAATCAAACTGGCATAAATTGCTACTCTGGGCTTCATGGATTTCGAGAGCCAGCCTTTCTTCAGGAAGTAGAGAGCTGGGAGTGCAAAGACAACCCCAATGGCTCGGCCCCACATCCTGTGTGCGTACTCCATGTAGTAAATATACTTGAAGTCACTCACCGTCATCTCCCTCTGGCTGACCACACTGGAATTGAAAGAAACACTCATAAAATGATCTTACTCTTTAATAATGTACCGTTTCCGGCATGTACCTTGTGCATGGAATGTGGTGCAACATTAATACACATTACTAATATCATGGTAACCATGGTAATAAGCTTTGTTTGATCTCGAATATAGAAAAGATTACTACACATTGATTCAAAACCTGGGGTAATAATGTAAGGCTTTGAGCATTCCTTAAGTGCATTAATAATATACATTATTAAAAAAAATAATCTTTTTTTTATTATTCTTATCTTTATTATTACTAGTATTATTATCATTATTTTTCTTATTATTATTATATTTATTATCTTTATTATTACTAGTATTATTATTATTAACAACATTATCATTATTATTATTATTATTACTAGTATTATTATTATTAACAACATTATCATTATTATTATTATTATTATTACTAGTATTATTGTTATCATTATTATTTTATTTTAATTATTATTCTTATCTTTATTATTACTAGTATTATCATTATTATTATTTTATTTTAATTATTATTCTTATCTTTATTATTACTATTATTATTATTATTATTATTATTATTCTCACTATTATTACTACTATAATGCTAAATGCACTACTATACATTACACACTTACTACGTATATTCAGGGAACAGTTTGTATCTCTCAAACTCCTCTTCCCACTCCTGCTCGCTCTGTGGTGGCCGCATGTCCTTGAGTAGCTTCCAGTCCACCATTGACAGTCCAGACTCGGTCAGTCTGCAACACGCACATCGTCCACCTTCACTGTACTGACACAATGAACCTAGCAAGAACTGTCAGCCAATCAGAATGCAGCTGCACTGTTTTCTCTGACAATTTGAAAGACATTTTCCATATTTGAGTGATCATTATAATAATGTCAAATTATCCGACCTTACATGTAAGTTTCTTCTGTTTACATGCCTTTTACAAATATCCATATACCCCGCCTGGGAGGTTTACAAATATCCATATACCCCGCCTGGGAGGTTTACAAATAATGCCTTTCTACTATACAGTCGAGAGAGGTCGTCATGGCGACACAGTGATCAATGAGGTCACAACTGTTAAGTACGGCCAAACTGGCCTACGACTTTTTCCAGACAAACAAATGCTTTGATTGAATTTAGACATGTTCACATACAGTAACATAACGGTAGGATAAATTTGTTGTCAACTCGTCCCTAACGGCTCGGGGCACAAGGGTACATCAGTCCATATCCCCCCCCCCACCACGTGACGAGTTGACAACTTATATTAATCATATTATATTATTGTCAATAAACCCATTCTAAAATTATTTGTTCCACAGAATGATCATATTTCTACAAGAGTTATAACTCCATTTGATATATACTCACGGCCAATAGAAACTTTACAAATGAAAACAAATTCTCTGAAAACATCATATTATCTGAATGTAACTAATTGCATAAACAATCCCCCCAAACATAATCCAACTTTCTACAGTATATTTGAAACAGAACATTGCATGCTTTTCATGCCGAGCCAAAAAATCCAAAATTATGTTTTTCACGACCTATGAAATTCACCCGTGCAATAATGATAAAAAATGAGTTAGCATTCTGGTAGTGTACGCATTTGATAGAAAACCACCAAAAGAAAGCCATGACTTACTGTAGGACATGATACAAATGGGGGCATCATGTCGCAAGGACGTTTAGATGTTCCAGAATTGCTGTTGGTAACCTGACAAATTGATACCAACAGACAGGTCGGACCTCGGACAGGCCAAGAAAGAGCAGACCACGAACATTACACCGATGTAATCGTATTTTTAAGGTGACGTCATCAGCAGCAACGACATTAGGCAAACGTGTGAATAGACAGACCATGACCGTGAAGATCATGTGCTGCTGGTATCAGAGCCTACAGACCTTACAATGGGACCACATTGACAGACCAACACCTTCAGCTGAGACTACAATTGGCCAGGCATGTGATGCATTGGAAGATTCTTGATTGGCGAAGGGTTTTCCTTTCCAACGAGAGTTTATCGATGTAGAGGAGAACGTACAGTCCGTTGTTACGTTAATTAAATCAAGCCTTTTCGGAGGTGGTAGTGTAATGTGATGGGGAGGTATCTGTTGTGATCAGACCACTGAACTTGTCATCATTGAAGGCAATCTGAATGCTCAATGTTACCGGGATGAAGTCCTAAGACCAGTTGTGATGCCATTCCTACAGCAACAGCCTCAAGGGATCATGTTCCAGCAGGATAATACCAGACCCCATGTTTCTCACATTGTCCAGGACCTCCTCTATCAGAACAACCTAAACATCTTGTCATGGCATGCAAGCTTTGGGACTACCTTGATCGACAAATTCGATGGAGACAACAGCTCCCCCTCAACAAACAACAACTGCAACAATCCCTGGTTAACCTATATGATGTAATCGGAAGGCTGGCAACATCTATGCAAAGACGAGTGTACATGGTGTATGCATATATCTGAGCTCACGGGGGTCACACACATTATTAGATTGATTATTCAGGCTGAAATACCTAATTTGGGTGACATTTCAATGTAAATTCATTTTTGGATCCTATGTACGACTCACATTATGACGTAATTGTTACCTGCAGTCACGTTGTTTTTGGTATTGAACCAACAAATAACATCACAAATAAAATGATCCTTCGCATATGCCGTTTCACCACAATTTCAAATATCACACTTGTAAGCGTACTAACTGATCTGTGTTACGGGACCCTGGTTGTCATGGTTACCGTGTAACTCCTCCCAGGACAACAGCCCCTGCCACCATCCCGGCACATCCCATCAGCCACATTCCGACTATCTTCTCCCCACGGGCAGACACTTCTTTCACGACATTGACATTGGCAGAGGTCGTAGTCTTCCTGAGTGGTTGCATGAATCTCATGATCCCAGATATCTGAAAATAAAGTCTGTCATTCGTAGAATATCTCCAGTTGACTCAGTTCACTGTTAAAATGTCTGTTCCGTGTGGACAACAATACTAGTGATGTATACCATTTTACTGTACATTAATCATCACAGATCATGGCATTTCCAACATGCTGCATTATCAAAATGCTTTCTTCAACTACCCTTTGGATATGTTAACACCCAGCCTTACATGGTGCCGACATTCACATTTGAAAGTATTTTAATAATGAGATATTATAGATTTTGTTGAAAAACGAAAGACATTGCACTTATCCTTGTATTTGTCAGAATGCTGACCTGAGCTGGTCTTGTGTTGTGTGATGCAGACTTGAGCAGGGTGAAAGGTCGTAACCCCTCGACAGCTCTGCGTCCACATCCTGGACAGTGCAGCTGAAATTATAGACACTTATAGTTATATGTTAGTTTTAAAGCATACAATCACAGATTAAGTTGTTGTTTCGGGGCCGAATTGGAGTTGAAAATGCAAAGTGCTTGTACCTAACAATATCTATTCACCGCTGTAGGATAGGTAAAATTCTATTGCAGTTTACATTTTCAGTAAAACCTGAATAACCAATTTCTATAGTCTAATAGACTAAGGGGGATAACTCTAATCATTGAGTATGGTCAAAATAACTTTTCATGACTACTGGTACCAATAAACCTACGTAAGTAACTATACATAATAAAAAATAATAAAATTTGAACATATTGAAAACCAGTGGGATAGGCGGAAAATGTAGCTGGTTACCCAATATACTTGTATTGACACATCAAATGTACATACTTTCATGTGAATATACGTTTGACCATGAAATATGTAAACAAACTTGTGATTGTATGCCATAAACATCAAGTTATCATTGAAATGTTAGGTTAGTATCAATACTAGGGGTGCAATGATTCCCTGGTGCATCGCAATACAAAGTTTGACGATTCCCGTATCGTATCGCGAGGCTACGTATCGATTATTCGATACACAATAATACAGATGTATTTTATTCATGGAAATATCCAGGCTGTTCCATCAGCTGTCTGATAGATAATGGCCAATCCGATCAATACAGCACGTAGTTGAATCAAGTAATACAGAGTAATTACCGCAAAACCGGTAAATTCATTTATTTGGTTGCAAAATTAATGCCTAGATGTCTCTGCAATTAATGAAGTACATTTTGCAACCGAGATTCGGCCAAATTTAGTATTAAAGAGATGGGGCCCCTGATCGCCACCATTGGATTTGTCAAATCGTTGGTGGCAATATTTTGGCTTCAAAGTATCTTTTTGTTTTTCTGATCAAACACATTATTGAGTTATCGTATCGTGTATCATATCGTGACATGTGAATTGTGATATGTATCGTATCGTAAGAAAATATATCGTTGCAGACCTAATCAATACATTAAATAAACAGAATGATAGCAAAGTCTAAATAATTTGTTGTATAATAATTACTCTGTGGCTTGGACTACTCTCCTACTTTTTCATGTCTAGTTGCTACAAAGAATACTTATTTGTTGATATTAGTATCGACAAATACATGACAGGGCTTGACAGGTATTATCCACAGGTGGACATGTGAAATAGCGCAGATTAACAAACTCTTAACATACAGGGCAAGTAGTTTTATGTCCGACAGGACACAGGACACCGGTGCTTCAAAGTTAATGTAGTCCTGCATGATGACTGCTTACAAAATTGCTTGTTTGCTTTTTGATAGTACAGTTAATAAAGAAGATATATATTGTCAATTGTAATGGTCTAACATTCCATTTGCATTTACTGCTGCAATATGACAATATGACCAAACACCTTTCAAAAGTACATTACTGAAGGAGAGGAATCTTATGATATTCTTAATTCTTCTAGCAGCTTTAGGTTATTAACAAGTTATAAATGTTGTTTTTCGATTGATTGAATTAGTGATTTACATCGCAGTGTGACTATTTCACCAATACGACGACTGTTAATGATACAAATAATAATAATAATGATAATTTTAATGTCAACTATATGTAACAATACTATTATATATATGGATATGTCTTTAAAGGAATACTATAATGGACATTAAAAAAAACACCACAGAGTTCTGTGGGTAAATGAACCTAGCTGATTAATTACAGTGTATTATCAAGGCCACTCAACAACAGTTTGCGTAATGCAGCAAGAATTATTAATTAAAGAAAAGGGAGAATCTTCAGTCATACCACAATATGACAGTAGGTCAATGTTTGCAGGATAAAAGTACAAGCCATCAACAGCTGATCCACATAGGGGACAAAACTCACATGACGAAATCCACTTGCAAAATTCGCCACAGGAACTCTCAATCCAGACCGCATCAAATACAGTCCAGAAAGCATTTTGTATACGTGACAACGTCTACAGGTAACTGAGAAGAAGCACGTACAGCGACTGCGCTTATTAGTACTGATAAACAAATGCAGTTCTGAGATTCTAAACACAACTGGATCTGTGGACTAATAATGGGGAACGAAATTGAGTCGTCTACCGAGAAGGGTCTACCAGCCAACCAGTCCCTTCGGGGATGTCTCTAGCCAGACTACATCTCCGCGCATCGGGTTTGTCTATTAATAGATATACCGCTCACTCGGCTTTATGGGGGTGCCATATCTTAATAAGAGATACACATTATATAGGCCTACATACATTAGAGAGAAAAGTGACCAGTCTGA
The DNA here is from genome assembly GCA_032361225.1 of Lepetodrilus schrolli. Taxonomy (NCBI): domain Eukaryota; kingdom Metazoa; phylum Mollusca; class Gastropoda; order Lepetellida; family Lepetodrilidae; genus Lepetodrilus; species Lepetodrilus schrolli. Next base: position 245 of record JAUTBT010084552.1, on the reverse strand, counting down.
GCAGCGATGCTGACTAGGGCGAGCACTACTAAACTTGATATACATATCTATATATTACCTATAAAATTGATCAACGGGGATGGTGACTATCTTGGCCACATGAACTTTGACCAGTGGGGATGCTGACTGTTCCTACCAGAAATACACGTTATATACATGCATTACATATAGAACAGTTGGACTTTGGAGCCAAAGGTTCCAGGTTCAAATCCCGCCCCGGGGGGCCCGGCATCAATGTTCGCGAA
>JAUTBT010084551.1:0-12221 GCA_032361225.1 Lepetodrilus schrolli | reverse complement strand
TGCAAATCGAGCCTTTTTGTCTGTTATGTCTTTTCCACGTCGCCCCTCTGCTTAAAATAATAGTTTCTCAAACCATTTGATAGCTATTTCACAGATGTTATGTAAACATACTGGATTACATTTGTTTTATTATAATCAACTTATCACGTAGTACAGACTATCAAATTGTATTTTTTGTTTGTTGTTCATTCCTGAAAGTATTAATAGATATAATCTACCAAATATGGGCATTATATGTGATATCATGAAGATAGTCCACGATGGAAGCCAAGCATTCATATCAGAGAGATTATGTACCAAGGGGAAGTGACTCGAAGATGTTCAGATTGGTCTTCTGCGTCTTGCAACGGTCTAGCAGTAAAGAGCGTATGTGAAAATAACATTTAAAGGTGTGGATGTTCAGCTTGCGGCTTTCTGTGTCGTACCAAGCACACACTGTTTAGTATAAGCAAGACACATTTGACCATTAAACATTGTCTTTTTTGCTTATATCCAATTCTAGAAAAAAAGTTTGTTTGTGTGTGCATGTGTGTGTGTGTGTGTGTGTGTGCGTGTGCGTCTGTGTGTTGAGCTAAGAAATGGAACAGTTACAATACGCTGATTCATTAACCGGGGTAATACTGACTAATGCAGCGCTTTAAGCATACCATAGTGGATGGATTATACTATTATTATTATTATTATTGTTGCTATTATTATTAGTATTGCTATTGTTATTATTATTAGTTATTATTATTATTATTAGTAGTAGTTGAATAGCATCAGTACTTTTGTCCCTGACATAGCACACACAGGTAGACACATATCCTAAAAGATATACACACACACACACACACACACACACACACACACACACACACACACACAACACACAAAAAACACCCACAAAGTGTAGGTAGTTTTTACGTTTTGATCAGTTGAATTGGATTCACCAGTAATAGTTTATCCGCCTGATGTCTAACTTTAAAACAAACGACCATTACAAACTATCTCCATCAACTCTCTGGGAGATACGTCTAAGCAAACTATTCTCATTCAGGTATATACCATATAACACTGATGCTTTGGAGTTTATTGAACAAATGTAGTCATACTTGTATACACGGCAATAGACGGAGGAGAACGATGATGAATGTATTTGGGACTCAAGCAATACTGGTGCCATTTGGAACCGATTTCACTGTCAAATAGTCATTACGGAAACAGATCAGCAATACTGAAAAAGCCTGGATTCACACACGGGAAGTAAATGAACTGAAACGAAGAAAACATATAATTAAAGGCATACAATCGCAGATTAAGTTGAGGTTTTGGACCGAATTGGAGATAAAAATGCAAAGTACATGCATTTAATATACATATATACTCGCTTTTGTACCTCCAAATATATTTTCACTGCTATAGAACAGGTACAATTCCATTGTAGTTTACATATGCGGTAAAACCCGAATAATCAGTTGGTAAGGTACTGTAATATTTCAATGTTCTATAGTCTAGTAGACCTAAATACATATTAAAAACTAATACAATATGAAAACATTGAAAACCAGTGGGATATGCGGAACATATAGCTGGTTACCATCAACTTTACATACTTTCATGTAAAAATACGTTTGACCATGAAATATGTAAACAAACCTGTGAATGCATGCTTTTAAAGGTAAATATATCTTCGCATACATTGCAAACTCACATGAGCATGCCTAGTGTGTGGTTGTCGATACTGATTTGTGTAAAAAATAAACTACTACTATTACAACTACAACTAGTACTACTAATACTAAAACTAACAATAACAATAATAACAACAACAATTATATATGTAGCTACAGTATATTACTACTACTACTACTACTACTACTACTACTACCACTACCACAACTACCAACACTACTACTACTACTACTTAGTAATACTAGTAATAGTAATAATAATAATAATAATAATATCTACTACTACTTATACTACTACTATTACTACTACTACCACTAGTACTACTACTACTACTACTACTACTACTACTACTACTATTAATAATAATAAAAACAACATGTGATACACATTAAAACACGCTAGGGAAAGTAAAGTGCGATTATATTACACTGAATAGTTTCCTACATGGATTGTTGATGTCATACAATTGTTGGATATGTGTAATGCGAAACATCTCGGAATGATTGCCTACCTCATCGAATTCCCCAACATAATTGTCCAGTCCCGTCCCTGCTCCGATTTGCAATGGGCAGTTATTCTGAGTAATGTGGTCAGTGACATCTGTATATTAAAATCATATTACTATAGTTAATACCATTATCATCTCTTCCGTTAATTATAATGTGTTGCAAGACCGGCAAATTATGATGACCATCCGTATGAAACACACGTGGAAGGTGACAGTACAAAGGCTTAGTAGAAAAACAAACACTTTATATAACGTAACTCGTGAACATTTCAAGTTATGTATATTTATTAATAATTGGGACACTCGATTTTGCATTCCTTTTCGCAAGGGCACAGTAGTATGTATGCGTATGATTGATGTGAAGTTGTTACCTTTAGGATAGACTTGTTTAGGCTGTCCGCCAACTTGGATCACAACCGAAGTTTCATTCTGCGCAATCTGGACAAGAACTTCGTGATGTACATTCTGAAATCACAGAGCATGGTTGTCATGATTGGTAAGCTAGACGCGCGTATATGTGACTGCATTCATGGAAACGGTACGATAGTGAAATCTGGACAAAATATCAGTGCAGTCATTATATTGATAAAAATACAATGAATTTTCAATGAAGAAACAACGGCATTTTCATATCCATGATGTCTAATGATACAATATTGCTTTCCAATGTTAAATATTAATTGTTATACCATTCCATTTAGCTAGTGCAGTGTGCTACGTACCATTATCGATTTGGCGGTTCCATAACCATCTAGCCTAACTTTATTGAAGCTTACTTTGATGTCATGCCAATATACCAGAGATGCAGTCATGACAACATCAGCAATTTACGATATAATGCAAGTATTTACCACTTTCGTATTCGAGGCAGTGATATTCATCGTCGTGTAGTCGTCGGTCATCCACATATTGAGTGTCGTTCTAGCATAGAAGCCTCTAGCTTGAGTCTGAAGCTTGAACTCTATGGTAGGTTCCGCATCTTCGCATCCATTGCTGAGGATCGCTATGTCGTTGCGAGAAGGCCGTCCAGTATACCGGAAGATGAAGGCGATTGAGAAGGACGGCCGGAGTGGATTCTGTTGGAACATGGGCAGACTGAGGAACGCACTGCCATCGAAGTGGGCCCGGTCGGTCACGGAGACGTGGCCGTCACTGGTCTGGTCGCAGCGGTGTCTGTACTCGTTCAAACTCTGGTCGTAGGAGAACCTGCAGGACTCCTCACATCCTGAAAGTAAAGGAATAACTGCAAACACATCTAATCACACGCTCTATTACCACATTGCAGCAGCAGTGCATGGTTACTGCGACATAGTGCAGGTAACGCAGTGCAACACTATAGTAATATATTATAGCATTATCTAGATAGGTCATTTGACTGGGCGAATGCAATGCCAACTGGCAGCTTAAACATATTAAGTTTCCAAAAGTGTCCAACATCAACCACACACACACACACACACACACACACACACACACACACACACACATTAATGCATCCTTGTTCAAACTTATAATTAACGAGCAAACTATGTAATTACGTCAAATGCACTACAGGTATGGTAGCAGACAGGTATGGTCTCGTTGAAAGATGTGAGACAAGATTAGACAAATGACGAAAATCTGAGCATATAGCTAGATGCCATTGGTGCTTAATTAATTAATTTGTTTACCTTCTACACACAGATATCCTAAAAGGAGCACAAATGAGTACACGTTGATCCAACTGCCTGGACATCTTGAGATCATTTTGAAGCAGACAACTACCAATGGCGAGATATTAGTTTCGGAGAAGAAACTAGCAACACAAATAAACGATCTTCTCTCTGATGCAAAGACAATGCCACTATCATTCCAATGCAACATTGCACAATTGTTGAAAAAAATTGTTTGCGTGTAAACAGTGCTGGGATTTCGTGGTCCTGTTATACAGAACGATCGTAGAACTACGACCATACTCTCAGTATGAACATGCATGCTAAATTACGACACTCGTAGCGCTACGATCGTTCCGTGTAACAGGACCCAGCTTGCTAGACATTTCTGTTGATGTCTGTGTTGGTTGTTTATCGCAACGCAATGTTGTGAAAGTCACGTAAAATCAATGTCATTATTTATAGAAACCTCCGTTTTCATCGCCTCGGCACATTTCAAAGATACACGCTGTGTTTTGTTTGCACACTACAGACACATAGGCCTTGTGTAATGTTTCGCATTTTGAATCATGCTTCTAGGCGTAACCGAACACGAATGTGCATGTGGTGTGTTTTGTCTTCTGTGTCTGCAACCACATTACTTAATTTCCATAGGTCAGAAATGTTTATTAAATATGCATATTGTATTGGGAACACGTCCGACAGTTTCTAAATTATGATTCATAATAATAATGTGAATATTATGTTGCGCTAAGTCCACGCTCCAAAACATGCTCATAGTAGTACATTACTACCCCGGTCAATGGATCTGTTATTAACATGTTATCATCTATCATGTTATGTTTTATTGCTGTGTTAATTTCTTGCTATGTTAATATTGTTATTTCAAATGTGAAATATCCCCATGACAAGAATATTGTCTTCTCTTTATTTAAATTTACTGATGTACGGCACTGATGTAGTTTTATTTGATCCAACACAGTTCAGTTTCTTCGTGTTCTATGCATGCACTAGCCTTATTGAACATGTGTGCTTAAGATACATTGTTCTGATTGTATGACTGGTACCAGCGTTGAATGCATTTGAACTGTAATAAAACGCCAAAGACTGATATAGAATAACGCTTCAAGTAATCTACAATATCGCGTTCGTAAAATACCCCTGTTGACCTCGTGGCATTGCACACACCGATACCAGAGCTACCGAGACATTGCACTTCATATGCATAGTCACTGCTAGCGTGCATACGTTCGCCTTTGATGTTTTAATCCCGAGGCAGTTACCCGAGGTAACTCTACATATTAATAAGTAAACAATAATTACAATCAAAATCTGAATAGATCCGCTATTGACCAGTGCGAGGTTCCTGCAATATGTCGATAACCATTCATTCTCCCACAATGGGGTCTGAATCAGAAATACGACATCTCGCATTCTAATTTCACACGGACAAAGCTTAAGCACATCCAGGGCAACTACTACGTTATTCCGACATTAATGGAAATGGTTTAGAAGTACAGACATACAGAGACCGAATGCGGATGATGGCGGCTACCGGTTCATACAAAAGTTTGCACATCGGTTTATCTGTTCATACCTCGATGAAAGTAAAAAGATATTGCAGTCAATCCTTATAGATAAATTACTCTCCACATTGGTGGAGATTTAACGGATTTAGTGGTCTAACAAGGTGGATCCTGTTTGCGCAGAACTTTGTCCAGTTACCTTGATTTTCTTTTAGTACAAGTTTGTCATTTCAAATGTAGATCTGTTGTTTGAGTGGCCTGAGAACATTTCGTTCATCGAAGTATGAACGCAATGTTTTGGGATCACGTTGACCAATCAGATTGTCGGATTCACTGTATTTATTACACTGTATTTATTACTGTATTTATTACTGTATTTATTACAGAATGGCTACAAACATGTATGCATATCATGTCAGCTACTGTATCTGTCTGGTATGCTAACACGTATCAACTGCGTGTCCACGCTACTAGAAAGTACAAATAGCATTAGGGCATCCACACCAACACATATATACCTCTCTGTGGATGAATTCTGAAGCAATCTTCCGGGACATTCAGTATGCATGTCCTAGTTCCAAGATCCTTTAATGCATTCTGAAGAAATTACCTCAGCGTTTACTTCCTACCTCTGCCACTTTCTTTCAATAAACGAGATAGAATGTGCATAGCCTTAGAATGTAAACCTGAAAGCTGCAGCATAGCAGGAAAGCAAATCCATCGAACGCTAGCTTCTACATGAAATACTGTCCATTTCTGAATCGTGATGCCATATGATCGTATTCACGATATCATAAGCGTCACTGAGTGTGACAATTATAAGCGCCACTGAGCACGCTCGGATTGATATTAGGTGCTATATAAGTACATTATTATTATTATTGTAACTATCAGCACGCGTAACAGTCCACATGATAGTAATGTTCTAGAGAGGTTTAAGCGTCCCCAGAAACCTACCAAACAGAACGCATGTATGGACTTTTAACAAACTAATGGGTACACTATTGAAATGACCTCACTTCATAATTACGTGCCTTTCAAAACATTTAACCAATGCGAATAATGCAGTAAACAATAGTTCCTATATGTGCCGTTATTAGTTACATTGGAGCCCATGGAATACCAAAACATAGCATAAACATGTCAAACATGAACTTCATTCAGGAATCCTTCAGTTTGTCTAAATGCAATGCGAGTCTGACTTATCTGGAAAGCTATAAATGTATGAAAAAGTCTCTATATCAGCATTTGAAATGTAATACCTTTTTCAAGTCATTGAGATTGATCAGATATGCTTTTAATCAACTAGGGATGTTCACTAATGAATAGCGCTCACAATATACAATTAAATTGCTATAAAGCATTTATATACGAATACATTCCACGAACACCATTGGATATTACATTTCACAGTCTATATTTGGTACCGTATTCTTTTTTAGTATATTGCACTGCATGCGTAACGTGCAACATACTCGTTCATGCAACAGACTATTAAATGCATTTTTAGTATTTCGTTATCGTAATTTAAGTGTAGGTTTGTAACCAGTATAATATTTAGTATTTTATTGTATGATTATTTTTGTTATTCTCTCATGTAACACCACCTTTACAAATGCAAGATACAATATGTATTTTAAAACTATCGATCACGTTTGGAATTGCAAGTCGACCAACACACGAAGCATGCCTACACTACAGACATATATTATAGTATAATGAAATGGTGCATTGTACATTGTACCTGGCAATGGTACACTGTACCTTCATTATCAGTTAACATTTAACAGACTTCAGTTTTGCATGGCAATGGTACACTGTACCTTCATTATCAGTTAACATTTAACGTACTTCAGGTTCTCTATAACTAACACTGATGGGATTGGGGGTCGGACCCCGCATTGAACCAGGTGTAATTGCAATGCTAAGAGGACACCATTATTTTGATTTTGATGTCAATGATGGGTCACGCCGGTACGCTATGCCGTCTATAGCAGGAATCGTGTACGTCACGGGCAGATGTCCTTGAGATGGTCTTAATGATCCAATTATATTCATAACTAGGTTCAGGTGGGCGTACTTCAATAATACGTGTATGTGTACATTAAGTTCAAAACAACGACTGTGAAATAAAATGTGACTGTTTTCATCTAAACAATAACAGCTATATCGCATATTAATACTTGGATACATAACAACATAGCCAATAATAATGCCATCATCATTGCTGCAATACGTTGAGAACAAACTCATTTTCGATATTGACGTAGCAATGCAATGCCAACAGGATAGAGCCATCAATGTATGGACCACGTAATGAGGACATGATGTAGAAGAAGAAGGAGGTGAAGGGACTTGAATTCAAAATAAAAAGATACTTCAACAGATGAGTTATGCTCTTGACATTTGAATTATATTTCTATGGCCCTGACTATAGCATTGAGGCATGGATTGAGGCTGTATTTTTTATTTTTTATTGATCATTTAAATATTTTCTCCAAGATAGAAAACGCATTAGTCTACAAAGCTATTTCGAAATTCCGCATCCACGATGTCCATATGCAGCATCGCATATTAGTTCCAGTCTTTAACTTGTGGAAATTAGCTACGAAAATACCTACGATGACGAATAGTATGTACATATGTGTTGTAGTTAATCCTGACGTGGTTAGTTCCAATTTCGGGAAACGTTTCTTATCGAATCTAGTACACGGGTACCTCATGGCATTCTTGTGAGCGGCTGTTTTATGCGGAACAAGGACATGTAAATATCAGTTCTCAAAATGGGTCAACAATATAATCAATGCTAATGTACTGTCAAACTCACACCACTGGGATGCAGGTAATGCATTCCCGTGAGTGTGCGTTATGCATATAGCCATGAATATGTGCCTAAGGCATAGCCAAGCATACGTAGCATCACAACGACGAATTCGATTATTGCCTCAGTATAAGGTATTGCCATGGTAGTATAACGTAACTGGACATTGACAATTGTTTCTACTTCAAACTTAGGTTAGCCTCCTTTGATAATAATTAGCACGTAGCCCTACACTCGACATACATGTTCTATAAGGCAACTAGGGATAAACCTTTATTCTCAAATTTGCATTTTCTTTATATTGGACACTGTTTTGCCCAGGTTTATTTCCCCAGTGATGTGTTAGCTAGTGTAGTATCACTGGGGATTGTTCCACCAAGTTATGCAACCTTTGTTGCGTGATTTCGGTTGGTTTTTGACCTAGCAATACATTCATACATCTAATGCGGGATTTGCCTAGTTACAGCCGTTAATACATGTAACAGTGTATGGCAATGCATAGGATTAGCAACGCTACGTCTAATGAACAGTACGTTGTATTTGACCTCGCTATAATCTCTATTACCGTACATGCATATGAATAATATTAAGGTTTACTGCCTGAAGATGTCGGTAACGTGTCTACGAATTGTTGCGATTATTTAAACATAGACATGCTATAATTAATGTGCATATACATTATTTTGTTTTATGTATTTATGAATGCGATTACAATGCAAACATTGTGTCACTCCAATGTCCTGTCTGGTCACCATTGTAAGACATTTACTTTTTAAATCGTAAGGCAAAATTTCGTACAGTTAATCTCCTTAAGACAGTCGACTATAAACAATAATTGTATTTCAGGCGTGCGTGTGTACTAGAGTTGCGAATATCATTGTGATATTAAACAGAACAGATAATGAATGACCTATGTTTAGGTATCAACAGTCTACACCGCGCCACAAGTCAATGTCAATCTAGCATAATAACTCTACAATTCGTGCCTTCTCATACTCGTCCACTACTTCTTTCAACACTAACATCAGTTCCGGGTCTGTTCGGTTTCCAATTGGTAGAGGTGAACCGCACAAATACAATAATCGAGTGCTGACACAGTCCAGAATATTTCGTGGCCGTTAGACAAAGGTTTCGATTTCCTTTTGCTCGACACTTCTGGGGGTGCAAATAGTTCACGCTGGCCATATTGGATTTTTGTATTCATTGGATTCGTTGACGTCCAAGGCATGATCTTTGTAGTACTAGATTACGTCGTATATAGTCAGGGACTAATCTCCTCAAGTGAAGAAGAAACGTTATATGTTAAGGAGAATCATTGCATGCAAAGGAAAAACGCGACGTTGTCAGTCATATATCAAGAAAAACACGTATCTCTGGATCGCATAGAGCTTGAGGTCCGACTTGACGATCTAATAAGGGCAATGCCGTAGCGCACCCGCCAGCATTTCATTGAGAGAAATACGCACATTATGTGTACGTTCATCCTCGGAAAATTGAAGTTTATTATATTTTTAGAATATGTGTGCCATTATCAGAATGCATGAATTCATTAATACAGGTTCCAAATTAGGGCAATGGACAATGTACCAATATTGTTAACTAACATGCTAATAGTCAAACATATAATAATGTGGATAAGGCTTGTAAAATAAAGTCTGAGATCAGGTAATGTCAACATGCACATATGTACAAATCCCATGGGCCTTCAGCTGATATTGTCTATTTGCAAAAATAAGAAACTGATGCTTATTCAGTATGGGCATGGAATATGAACCACGTATACACAGATATGATCCAAATGGACCTCTATTTAATATGCTGGGATATGATAGGCAATAATATCTAGTTGGTTTCCATATTGGCCAATACATTTACAGTGGGGCAAATGTCCATTGCATCTTGACCAATGGTAAAGTGGCAAATGCCATCAACACAGCTGAGTTATTTCAAAAGTTGTCCCACATATAATCTGTGCCTTTTTATCTCAAGGATTGAGGTTTTGCCGTTATAATTCATTCAATGTGGCACACATTGACGTTCACGTTGAGATTTGTAGGGATTTCTTCCTAATGTGTTTCCTTCCTTGTGAAAAAGGGCGTTTGTCTAAACTCTATCGAAGACTGGTTTCCGTGTTATTTAGATTTACTGTTGTAGATTGTGTAATAGAACTGGCGACTTCTCCATGCTGTGTTATCTAAGAAAATAGTTGTTCCAGTTTTAAATCGTAACCCTTATTGATCAACATCAAACGTACGCCTTGAACTTGAATGGATGCATCCGCATGCATGCATGGGTATATATTATGACACTGTACGGAACACTGTACGGAACAAATTAACACAAAAAGAATAACGCTATTGAAATGTAAACCCTGCAATGCCACTTTGCATTGAGTTCAAGAAGAAGAAAAGAAAGAAAGAAGAAGAAGAGCACGACGAAGATGAAGAAGAAGAAAATGAAGAGGAAGATGATGGTGATGATGATGATGATGAAGAAGAGAAGATTTGTTCGATTTGTCCTCCTATATAGTTCCAATGTTTAACAGTCACATATGCAGTCACATATCGAGCATAGATTTACAATAGCATGCATACGTGTTTGCACCTTGCTACACACTGTGGAACCTTCACCCCCCAGCGACTGCTTGACCTGTGTACGGCAGGCCCATCCTTGGCAAATGTACAGACTGACATACATGTACGTCTTCCTCCAGCCAAGCACACGTGCACTGGTACTGTACATAATATGGTAAACACCGTTGTCCGTCTCACCCAGTGTACCGCACTGACCAAGGTGCGTGAACCAAGCGCACCTGACACCCATAGTAAATTACAACGCATCTGCCGCTAGCGAAGTTAATGGCCAACAAATGCTATCCTTGTAGGAATAGTAATTATCGTATGTTTTGATGTCGGGTCGCTGACCATTTCCTCGATTTACACTACATCGCTAGATTCCCAGCATTTCCGATATTGTTTTCTATACGTTAATATACATCTAATTCAGACCTTGTATAAAATAAAATGGAAAACACACCCGAAGGCCGATTGTTTAAGACGAGGTAAAATGTATTTTCAAAACGGCTGTCAGGTACACATGTGCCTGATATACGATAACTATCACAACAAAAATAGTTAGGTGTCCTGTTCCATGATCCTAACAGGATCAGATATGATCCTGGCAGAGCATTTTCACCTCGGGTGTCCTGGTTTATTTGTCAGCATGTACGTTAAGTGTCCTGGCTCGGACACCTATCAGGATACCTAACTTTTGCTGTGAATAATTCATTTGGCTTGGACAAACGCTGTTTCGTTGACTTAATCAGTAGGCATAATCTAATTGAACGACTTAATGTGTTTGTATTGTTTTTCGCTGACTTTGGAAATCATAGACAACGATCTTTTGAAAACAGACGTCATTGCGAAATACGAGGGTATAGAGCTAAAGTAAAGTGCCATTTAAAGGCGCCTTCCTTCCTCCCCGGATTTCAAATGTCGATATGTAAACGTGTCCGGTTTAAATGTGTAATCTTTGTTATTTGATATGCATAGATCGGAAGAGAGTGTCCAAACCCACAACCATTAGCTACTGTGTATCCCCAATGTGTAATCGCTGCCATCTACACGCATACACTAGTTTCCAGTGTCTTCGAATACAGACAAGGTATATTAATTGGTTTGTCAATAACACTGGTTGTACTTCTGACATGAAGACCGATGCGATATTTACTGATTTGATGTAATATCATAATAGAACATAGCATTATCATGATATAACATAGCATTGTAATTAATCAGGTGACATATTGATATACCAATTTTACCATTGGCACTAATTTAACTACTGCCATTTACAGTCGTGATCATTCTATAGAGAGAAATCGTGACACCTTCACAATCTATCTTGTTATCTTTGTGTTGTCGCAGTTATATACAATACAGAGCAACGGGTACCTTCCTTGTATATATGTTACAGTCAATGTCTAAAATCAGGCAATGTGTCAAATGTTTGAAACTTTCAGTGACTTTCTTTCCACTCAG
>JAUTBT010084550.1:0-12221 GCA_032361225.1 Lepetodrilus schrolli | reverse complement strand
TCAAAGAATCTTCAAAGCGACTCTAAACACCAATTTAAAACAAAAGGAAAACAAAGTAAGAAATATGAAATTTAATTAAATAGTAATGGTATCGATATTAACGGTTACTAGTATAACAAATACTAAAAATTGATACTGACCTTTCGTGCCATTGGACACTGTACTTCTATCAAAGAAGGTATACCATGCTTTATGTGCACGTAGATACAAATGTACTTCCCTGTAATGTATCCACAGGTCAGTGCATGCGTTCTATGACAAACTAATTAAGCCTGTAGAACTATCCATATCAAACGCATTTACTCCTATCTTGCGATTTCCGAATCACTACCGCCCGTCATTATGCATTGGCATCACTATCACTATCAATAATTGCAATTGCGCTGTTAAGTCATGTGCATTATTAAACTAAGGGTTTAATTAGATTTACAGTATTCGCCAGGGTTTGATTCCATGGAAATGCTAACATGCTTGATGATTAAATTTAAATGACCTATGTCTATGAACATGATTTCGTCAGTTTAAAAAACAAAAACATACCAGAAGCGTGATTGAACGACATCGATAGAAGTTTGTTCTGTTTATCAGAGTTTACAGTAGTTAATGTGTACATGTTGTGGTACATGTCACACTCAATAGTAACTCTTTAAGGTTGATATTACAATTTACTTATAATATAATATTACGTTTCTATTGTGGTTCGACTCGACTATTGAGCGCTTTATCCCCACCAGAATTGGTAATATGTATGCAGACATACCACTATTTGACGATGGTTCAATCACCATAGTATGTATTATACAACTCGATTAAGCAACATGCTCCAATAATCATTTCCTAGGTCAGTAGTCTAACGCTGACGTAGTTGACGGACCTAGGGTAACTGTGATATTTGCATTACAGACATGACAACCCAGGTCTGCACACTAACTGTACACTAACTGTACACTAACTGTACAGGTATTGCTACTGGCAAGAATATGTACGTAGTTCCACAAAGTAATCATAAACCAGAAGCAAATCGTATTTTGAAGAATGTATATTGCCTGTTTCTTCGTCGCGCACCTTCAATGATAAACGAATACAATATTGAAATGGCTAAAGCACATTATTAATTAATTATTTCTAATTTAATTACGTTTATTACTAATTATTTTCGCTCGAAATTTAGAAAGTAAAGTAAAACTAAATACCATTGACATTGTGAATGGCATGACTTCTGTTTGATCACACTGGAACGTTTCTGTACTACAAGTAATACACTATGTCCTTGAAGATATTCGACACTCCAATTAATAATAATGCATATGAATTTACTAATTAAAATGCATATAGGGTTCAGTTGATTTACTTAGCAAAGATCACATACGATCATAACAATATGGCCACTGGGCATGAACTACCGCAAGTATGAAGGCATAATTAACATGTTGTGCCACCCATTACCGACTTCCATGTGAGATGTAGCTTGTCCAAGACCTAAACACAGCACTACCTCTAATCACAGTAATGTATGAGAGGATTATGACTATAGGCAGTATCAACCAACATTGGCACGCTAAAGACAAGCAATGCATGAATGACAATCACCTCGTCCATAGGGAATGTGCACACACGACCAATGATTATTACAATTCTTAAAAATAGGAAGAAACATATGCCTCTTTACTTCTCGTTCATGTTTCAGTGTGTTATTTTGCTTGGCATTGCTACAATATGTATAAAGGCATTGGTAGTTTATAAGTAGGTCATATTTTTTTTACCACATATATCATGCGATTTGGTAAAATCAATACAGCTTACGAAACCCGCTCCCTATAAAATACAAAGCATATAATTAAATAGCATAATTATACAAACATACACACATATTGGTATAGAAATCAATCATCCACAAGCCTCGGATACGTGCTGACAAAATGTTATATATATATATATCAAAAGCATTGCGCGTGAGCGCGTTAATTCAGACTGGGAAATGTTTGGTAAATAAGGGAATGTGCAACATTACGGTGTGTTGACGTGAAGGCTGATAATTGGAATCAAATTTTAATGTAATTGAATGTCACTGCACAGAGACTAGAGAAGAAGCCGCATAGCACATGTATGATTTCCTCATTCCACTCCTCCAGGCCTGGACCGTCAGTCCTTGGGACAGTGATCCAAAACTGAACTGAGGCTGCCACAGTGGTGACACATCCTATATTAAAGTGCTGCTCATGATCACACCGCCCCGACAACATGCTTACTGGCAAACACTATTAACTACAGACCCGTGGCGGGGCTACAGCAGCAAGCGCGTCGACCTGACGAGCAACTGGTCAAAGACCGTAATGATGTTTCCTTGCAATAGATCTGTTCAATCACTTCATCGCCCACCTTGATGACAGGCTCAATTTGTACGATTGCTAGACGGTTAGAATTCAATTACCGTGTATACTTAGGGAATAGCATGCAAAGGGACAAGCGTAATTATCTAGATTTGGCATTGCAGAAAATACGACAGAAAACATCAGCGTATATAAGTATACGGTTTCAATGTCTGGATACCAGTCAAGAGACAATCACAATTGAAGAGCAATTTTATCAACCAAATAATTTATGTTGTGATGCAATTTATTTGTAGATATAATGGTCAGGAACTAAGTTAGACTGACCGTCTTCCTGGTATTGCTGGAATTGCTACTTGGTACAGTGTAGGTATGGAGACTGGACACTTACAAGGAAAAGTAATATGAAACCATTGTTGGGATTGAATGAAATTGTACGCCTGTATGTATGCCTGGTATTGGACAAAACAGGCATGTTGATATGTATGCTAGTTGATATATGGAGAGAAACGGTACTATACCGGTAGGCTGACTGATTATTGAGAGAATTCAAGGTAGAAATGTAGGCTAAAAATAGGTAAAAATGTAGGCTGGATTTAGGTATAAACATAGGCTGTATATATTTCTATCATTGGATCAATGTTTGATGCTAGCTACATCAATCATAATGGTTAGTGAATGCTGGCTATATTGGGTTTGGTGATGACTACATTTTTATGATGTTTAGTAGACGAATGTTTGGGTGATGTTTAGTAGATCACATTTGGAATGATGGCTACATTTGTATGATACTTAGTAGATCAATGTTTGGGTGATGGCTACATTTGTGTGATATTTAGTTAATCAATGTTTGAGTGATGGCTACATCTGTATGGTGTTTAGTAGATCATTGTGTGAATGCTGGTTAGTAGATCAAAGTTTGGATGATGACTACATGTGTATGCTGTTTAGTAGATCAATGTTTGGATGATGACTACGTCTATATGACATTAGTAGACCAACGTTTGGATGATGACTACATGTGTATGCTGTTTAGTAGATCAATGTTTGGATGATGACTAGGTCTGTGAATCAATCGTTGGATAACGATTGTATGTGTATAGTGTTTGGATGGTGGATATCATGAGTTGGGGAGTGGACGACTAGTTTGTTACCGTATCTAGCATCATCGACATTTCCTGAAGTACGAGAGTTCATTACGTGATGTCCTGACTCTGGTTTGGCCACGGTATGTCAGCGGTTTAGATCTTGAGTAGATCTGCATGTGGTGGGATGAAGTTATATAGCCGGGACTTGCGAGCTAGTGATTATTGGTATACAATTGGTATGTCATGCTGATTTCTACAAGTATTTCAAGGATATCACTACCAGTTGTGTGTATTGATAGAAACCGTTATACTTGTCATACACCAATCATGGCTGGAATAGATGCATTATTCAGGATGATCACTGTAAGGAAAGGAATTGCATCTTAATCCACAATGTGTATGAAATGGGCACACAATGGTACTGGTCTTGGTACAAGATTGCACAACCTGTATTATATTACTTCCAATTGGATCTCTATCGTATTCTAAGAACCTCAAAACAAGTATAAGCTGCAGTATATGCCATTTGCTCCAACATTATTTATTTGACATCCTGGTCGATAAATTATAATCTGAAACTAGGCATGCATTATACCCGTCTCTATTGGTTCACGCTCACACACATCTACTCACAAACAAGTAATATAGTTTAACATGTAATGCAATGTGTTGTTTTTTCCCCGTGCTTCCACTAGGATGTAATTCAGATGAACAGGAACACGACTCAAGGAAGTAAAGATGCCTTCAGGCAGGAAAATCTCACCTGTGCCATTTCCAGTTTGAGTCCTAGCTTTGACAGTTCACATGGACATATCCGTAACGTCCCTACCGCAAAGTGTGAAATATCATACTGCGATAAGAAGAACTAACAGTGAACTCTACAGGACGATCTTGAATCGATACTGTCCCCTTCTACTTCCCTTATCGGACCTCATGACGAGCTGTTTTGAACCGAGCTACCAAACATGGAACTCGTTTCCAATACCTCACTCATTGCGTCATTAGTGAAATAGTAAAGCTGTTATTATTTCATATTTACTATCCTACACAGTCACTAAACTGATCGTCATAACCTTTCCATTACGATTCTAATCGATGGTCATCATTTTCACGATTTCAATTATAATAATTATCATCATCATCACCATCGACATCCTCGTAACCATCACCATTATAATCATAATTATTATTATTATAATCATCATCAACATCGATACATATAAATACATAATCATCATAATAATCATAATCATCACGCTAATCATATAGTCCGCAGTCATCAACATCTTCGTCATCGTCATCATTATCATCTGAAAAAGCATGCTTAAAACCCCATGTGTTTCCGATGAAATACGCACTGGTGACAGCAACGAAGACAATACGTCGTACATCATCAGACGTTGTAACTCTCCCGAGAGTTTTGGCTGGGTAACATTGGTCAAGGCAAGTCCAGGTAACTGTGTAGATAATGTAACTTGGAGTTATACCATCGTTTATTTCCTATACATTTCGTCGAAGTATATACTTGTTTTGTTCATACTGTATGATGTGTAGCTAAATGCTAGTCATGACACCTCATGTGTTATTACTCTTGTTTGTATCCGGCAGCCTCGTCACTCAAACAATTAATATATTCATAATCGTTATTGGTTTTGGACATGTGTCATTCACGATCTTTCTGCCCCCATATTTATGTTGTGTCTGAGAATGATATGTTATCGCAAGAACATTGGCTTTTTTCACCTGTATTTATATGCTAATGCATGCATGTATGTGCCTATGCGTGGGTGTGTGCACATGAGTGTGCATCAAGAAGGATTCTGATGTCGTGTTACTAGAGCAAGAGCACAATCCACATTTAGAGAATTAGAGAATCGACTACATACGGTGTAGGTCTACGTAGAAACGTGTGCAACTAATATCGGCTTCCAATGGGTTAGGCATGCTATTACATGACTGTATTATGTCATAGACCGTGACCTAGCGAACCCAATTTGTCAACAACCCACAAGGTCAATGTTCACAAACACCAATAGATGACAAAACAGTGAATGAAAACAAGTCCATGCCAATTAGAATCAGGTCACACATTAATTACCAATATAATACTTACACACAGTTGCACTGAATATCAATATGTTGTATAATACATCTGATAAATAATACAGTAGGGTCACTCAAAAAAAAGGGAAATAAGAAGTAAAGTTATTAACAAAAGGAAATCGCATTTTACCATTCAGTGATAGGCCATATATTGCTAAGCATTGATGTTCTGGGTGCAAACAAGCTGATCAATTGTCATTCTTATCATTTGATTTCTGATGTGGTGACATCTTATGTCATATTGGGTATTTCTACATTTCTTTCCTGAAGAAACCAATGCTGACAATTCTCGTTTCCTAAGTTATTAACAGCCGATACTATCCACACTGGTGATTGGTTTGCTCTATGGTTAAGTCATCATCCAAACACAGAGATATAGTGTCTCCTTGCATACGTCACAATGAGCAGCGTAAGAGCAGTCACTGAGAGTGTGTCTCGAGGATGTGGTAACCAGGCTCACAGAAATCCTTTCAGTACGAGTTAATGATCCTCATATTTTGTATTAGGATTTCAGCCCAAAATGTGATATGAGCATGACATCGTACTAAAAAAATGGTTGGCAACACTGGTCCAATAGTTCAATAAGGATAGAGAAGGTGAAGAATATGAATACTCATTTTACGTAGATTATTTGAAGTTCCATGATTTACGTGTGCAGGCGATAATGGTCTAACGCTGTTCAGTCTCATGCAAATCAAACCTTATGGCATTATGCAAATACCAATTGGACATCTGGACCAGGGAAATTCAATATATTTACTTGAATATGATTCGTACAGTAATGTATGGCTCCCACTAAAGGTGAATCGACGAATTACAGGATCGCTTTGAGCGACAAACCCTGTCATACCTGTACAAGGGTCAAATGGAATTACCATCCATACCCTGTCAACTGAACAGCACCCATTCAAATGACACAGTAAAGATGACATGCTTCGGTTTGGCGTGCACTGTGCAATCTCCAGTCGCCAAGATGTTGCAAACGACAAGGGACAAGGCTAGTGTTATACTTCAATATAAACAGCGGGCATGACTAGTAAATAGCTAGGGAACGTTCTTTCTAAGACAGACCTGTGTAGGTATTCATAATTAATGGAAAATCTGCTTTAGAATGAACGGAAGTTTAACATCAAGATTAATACAATCATATTTCCGTTAGGTACTATCTATTACCAATTCCAATTATTAAGCAGCGGAAGAACACCTGCTATCCATCGTATATCAACGAACATGCTTGATTGTATGTCTAGCAACTGATAAAGGTTTTAATTAAACATAGTTGAATAGAAACGGCAGAACGTTCACGACCCAATACACATCTACAGACATAGTTAATTGTATGTCTGCTATATGACAGTTTTATAGAACTATCATAAATCGTTAAGGTTGATCAAGAACACAAACTACCAATGGCACCGTTCGGACAAATCTCACTCGTGGTCAGTGCAAATCCCCTCCTCTTGGAGCACTTGACAGGGGAACCTGTTTGCTGTGATTCCAACACAATACGAACTCTTGGACACAATTAATCAATAATAGCCCTTAACTATCTTCAGTCTGAACATGCACCCCGGTTCTCGTAAATACATCCTTGAATACATGAGAAGCAACGGCGTTTAACAATGCTCACTATCATTGCCGCTATTAATCAGCTCCCATTGCAATCAATACATTACTCGATAATGATGTTAATGATAAGGGCCTCCTCATCTCCACATACTGGCATCCTCGATCAGCATGACGGTGTATTATGCCCACTTGTCGACCCAGGCACACACAGAGGCGAGTATAGTCTCGTACACAAGTAGAGCCACTTGGAATGCAAGCACTGCGCTCTCTAATAGTGAGGAAACAAGTCCTGTAGGAAGAAAGAAACTGCGACTGATATTTCAACATAATGTGTCTCATGATGAATGACGCCTTATTTTCATGAAGAGCATTACTTCTATACTATATATGTTTTCCCCGTACTTATTTAAATCTAGGATTCCTGTTTCGGATGCCATACATCATCGTGTATAGCCCCCCTATTGCATAGCTGTATTTATGAGCTGTCTAGCGAGTCTTTAAAGTCAATGCTAGCACGAACGACCAGGTCCGTAATTAGTAGAAAAAGGATCTGAAATCAGGGCGTGATAAATACATTATTTCGTCAGCTTCTATGTTTAAGAGAGTCTACATAGTAGTCCGTATTGCAATTAACTGATTTTACTACTCGAGTAATGAACGATTAGGTATGAGAAGTTAGCATCAATAGACATTGTATTTCGGCAATGGTTACACCTTTTCCATCCTAATGTATAATTATAATGCCACGACATTCCCCCTGACCAATATAAAACAATATACAGATGCTCGGCTCCTAATGATCAAAAGCAGGAAGCAAATTTACTAATGAGGTCCTTGTATCGTTATGATATTAAAATGTCACGTTATAGATCGGTATCTAGACTTATACATATAAATATTAAATAATGATTTGACTATGTTTGAAATATGCACAAATAGCCACACAGCAAATACAAAAGTTAGGTGTCCTGTGAGGAGTTCTGGCCAGGGCACCTAACGCGGATGCTCAAGAATAAATCAGGACAACCGATGTGAAAGTATCCTGCCAGGATCCTATTAGGATTTTGTTAGGATCCTGGAACAGGACATCTAACTTATGTTTTTGATGTGGCCAATGAATCGTAAACTAACTTCCACTAGTGCAATGCTATTTAATTCTTAGTAAATTTGGGAAAGAATGTCTGATAAAAAAGTGTTCGAGTGTTCTTCAAACTAATTCTTGACAATTCTATTGAAAACAGTTTTTAAACTTTAACATTGAGAACCAATTATATCTGACACGACCACCACCATCTTGATTGCATTCTATTGACTTGCCCCACTCGCAGGTGTTACGCTATTTCAATAATTGTACGTCGTTTTCTTGTAACTCGTCGAAATCATCGGGTCATAAGTAAGTTATATAAATAAGTCAGATAAATCGGCGGTGAATGAATGCTCCAGTTAATATTTGTATTATTTTTGCTTGGGGGAATAGAGGTTACCTATCTGTGAATTTTCTCAGAGCTAGTTAGGGTGGAGATATATGACATGCTGGTTTGCACATTACATTTTAATAGGTAATTAATAAGCTTATTCAATGAAATATCAGAGACGAATGTAAATATATACTCAACAAAATTAAGTAATGCCAGTAGGCATTTTGGGACATATAAATTTAGCTCGATATTATTTTAACAACATAGAATGTCCCAACATCAACAGGCTTCAGGTACTCTTCAAGAAACAAATGGCACCAGATTCCTCAAGCAGTTCTGAAATTTGGTAGAAAGCTTCGCTACAAAATATCTGCAGACCCATAAATAATGTTGTTGAGTATATTATGTGTATATGGTGCTATTCGCTCCATGACATATGGGTGTACATACATTATACGTTCTCGATGTTCGGCATTTCAGATTTAATTGTGTCGAATACTATCTTCACTATCGATACGTTGAACAGTTTCAACAATAATATTTACGTATGTAATATAAAATAACGCCTACGTATAGGAACTGTTAAAGGCTATGCAATGACACAACAATTATAGCATACGTCCATTCCTAATTCCCGAATGATTCGTGGTAAAGCTTTTTAATCTGTAATCATTGTTCGAAAATTGAATCAACGTTCGTCGCAGAAAAAAAGTCCCATAGTGTTGTAGCCCATTATGTATCGCTGAGTAGAAGAAGGATAAGTTGATGTCGCCTTCAGTTCTGATTTGGAGCATAATCTTACCGGAATTGAGTTAAACGGAGAAACCCGGAAATTGCTTGCCACCTAGTTAAGAACAATATGAATTCAACTGAATGTGCCGTAAGCGTGATGAACATCTACATGGCATGCACGGGATATATATATATTGTGGGATGACTGACTCTCTATCTGTCTGACACACTACATACAGCACACAACCAATGGCGAGGCATGACGTGACATACTATTATTACATTTTGGAACCACACCTTATTTTCTTTCTATTTTTCTTTATTTATGGGGTGGGTGCTTTCTAGTCTACTATACTAGTATACTAGTCTACAGATATTGACATTGTACTAACTGATTGCGTTTTTCTTATGTCGCAACTGTACACACAGTAATACAGTAATGCTATATGGTGACTCGTCCTCGAGTGACTAATGCAGCAACTTCTAGACATTATCTATTATACAATCCTGTTAGAAGAGCGACCAGGACCAACTTGAATACACGTTGGACGTCATTTGTCACGGGAATTGCCGATCATGACATTCTAACCCAATTTGGTGGAGTGTATGTTCAACGCTTTATCGCCTTACCCAACGGGGAAACCCTCTGGCCAAAACCAGTAGGAGTATACTGTATCCCAACCCCCGTTACACAATTCACACCATTTGAAATATTTACACTTTTTATTTCACTGTTATCAATCAGACATAGCATTTGTCCATTATGTTAATATATGTAATATTTAAGGCGGATATGGTTTATGATGCTGCTATATCCGTGTCTATGCACCTATCTAGACAGGTAGGCCTACGTGAAGCGCCTGCTCCTGGAGAGCGGCTTGAAAAATGTTGAACTATTTCCGTTATCATGCCGCGAAGTATCCAATATGCCTGACATCGCAAGCACTATGTACGTGTTTCATAACAAAGATAAGCTTAATTTTTAAATCTGTGAAATAAACAGCATCATTTGTTGAATAGGGATTTTGATCAGTAATATAAAACCTACACACCCGAACTACAAACAGTTTCTTAACTCCACATGGGTGCAAAACGTATACATTTATCAGGATAACATCGCGCGTTAGCTATATGTTGTTTTGTCAAAAGTGTCTTTATGAGTGTTGTGCAGACCATCTTCTAAAACTATGCTTCAGTTGTTTATGATAATACGTAAATCTAAATACTAGTTTGCTAAAAGTCTGATCGAATGAGTGTACTTAATTATACATGATAGCTGTCCTAATTCGTCCTATGTGTGGTTGTCGCAAAGTGTGCCATTTATCCATAAATGACTATTGATTACATGGATAGTTTATTTTTTGGTTGAGTATATATTAATTATATTGTATGTTCTCTATACCACCATGTGTGATTGTTGAGGATAAATATATGTTATGTTATGTTCTGTTAACGAAGTGATTGTATTGATGCAACTACCTCTGTCATATTATGTGATTGTCCTAGCCTGCATGCATCTATATTTGCTGAAGGTGGCGCAACTGAAACAGTTTGTATTCCTCTGGTATATAGCACGACTATTTTGGTGTATTTAAATGTATGTATTTAAACGTATACTTTATACTTTAGCATACCTCCACTGCTCGCGTCAAGTAACGTAAATACAAATACTAATTTTGAGGTTTTGTTTCTTTAATATACCTGCATGTATATGCATGTTCATTTACTAGGGCCAAATGTGTATCATAAACACAACTAATCGCAATGTTATGGTTGGTAACATGTTAAACTTGCTATAGTGGCGATGTTTTGCCTTCATTATCTTAATGTTCTTGAGTGCCCTGTATTAATATTTGTGTTGATCAATATTATGCATATGGAAATAACAGAGTTACTGGAAGACAGACACATAAAACTGAATGTACATGTAGCGGAGCACGCAGGTTTATTGTATAATGGTGCAGGTGCGTTCCATAGTTCATGTCAGTGGAGACAGAATCATAGGTTTTGGTTCCACTCTCTCAATAATAGCCATCTAAGTGATTTGGAAACTAAAACTAATACTATGTGCATGATACTTGAATAGATTTACCGCATAAATGCCACGTGGCATTAAATAAAAGCGACGGGTCGATGATGAACAATATGAATGCATTTACTTCATGTATTGTAGTCTACAGTATGTATTATATATGCTAGCATTTAAAATAATAACAGTAGTAGTAGTAATAGTAGTAGTAATAGTAGTAGTACATGAACAATGTATGCTTTTGGTAAAAATGTTCGATTTCCCTTTGAAGTCTGTCTATTAAGTATGTGATGTTATTCAGTTAGTGAGCTGACAGACACATCTAATTGGAATCACCGAGTTAAAACATTTTTAAGAAGTTGCATCTATAACATGTTAATGAAGCTCATATAATTGAACCACGTCCCTTTATTAAATTGTTAAAGTATCTGTCTTTAATAAAATAAACATGGATGGAAGAATCAGCTACTGTCGGAACAAGCATGAACTAGTAACGGGAGAAACAAACTGCGCCTCTACAAACTATACAAGGAAGAATACGGAGAAGAATTGTATCTTCGGCCCCCTATGAGTCAAGGACATAGGAGTGCCTTTGCCAAATTTCGATCGGGGGTGGCCCCTTCACGAGTTGAAACTGGCCGTTATGAAATGATTCCCTTTAACGAAAGATATGTTTTAATTGACTTGACACATGTAGAAGGTGAAATCCATGTGCTGTTAGAATGTCCTTTATAAAGTGATATTCGTGCAAACAGTCGCTTTCAAGATTCTTTCACTTACATCACGACTTGTCAGTTTAGGGAAGGAGGAAACCCGCAACATCCGTAGCGCTGAATGTTGCAGTAAACATGCGAACCTGCGAGCATCGGCTGGTGCTGACAAGACCAAGGATGATAACTGCATTGCCACTCTACAGAAATCGCATCCTATCAATATCGCGTCAGAAAGGTAA
>JAUTBT010084549.1:0-12222 GCA_032361225.1 Lepetodrilus schrolli | reverse complement strand
ATTGATGCCGGGCCCCCGGGGCGGGATTTGAACCTGGAACTTTTGGCTCCGAAGTCCAACTGTTCTACCACTGCGCTGCCACCCGCCCCCTTTCTTCTACTCGGTTCTACCATAATATTGCTTTGTCCTCAATAATCAAAATTACACTATGAAAATGGCGGAAATTTAATTAGGATTGCACCAGGGCTGGATTGTGCACGGTATTATAGATGGAACCTACGATCCTTGGTATCCGGAATCCGGAAGCTCCCTTGTCCACTATGAGACCATAGCGCTCTCGTAAGGAGAGATCGCTACGCTAGCGCTATCATAGTCTTTGATAAGAGAGTTTCGTTAAACGATGCTCTACTCCGTGGCGTGTGTGAGAGAAAGAGAGATCAGTCATCAAAGTTATCGGGCGATGACGCTATTTAAACAGATACCGAGACACATAATCCATGGCACTGTGTACGCCTCAATTGACGAGCGGGTCGACACATATCTGGACTAAACACAGGATCAATGACCAGCACGGATTCTCATAGTCCCGTCCATCACCTGTGACTCGCGGTGTACGTGTATATTTGCAATGCTAATCCGTGGAATGGTTAGACTAGTGTTGGGCATGTCAAACATGGCGATCAAATCTCGACTCCCTTGTCCTGTACGTGTTCCAGAAGGAACAGCGAGTCACGGGATCGCTCTCAGAATGAAGACACGGTCAATTGAGCGTGAAATATCCGTAACGTTTCATTGAGTAGCCTGTCTCGACTAAATTACTCTGAATTACTCCTTAACCATGCAGACTCGAAGAATCGATGAGGTGCAAACAGCACTGTTTCGTTATGATATACGCCTTTCAGTTCGTCTCTTTTTGCACACAAACGCTATTGACAGAATGTAATTAGTAAACACAGATTCATCCAATAGATTAAAGTCGTGTCATTCATTTAGCAGGTGCAATTGATCAAAGGAAGGAACTGCCCGTGTACATAATAAATATATCAATTCATTTGTAAGCAAGGCACATCCCATCGCCTAGTTCGCACTAACTATCATTTGGGCTTCAGACTTCAGCCAGTCTTAACGCCGTTTCTAAACATTCTAGCTGCATACACTACGGTAATGGACATAATATACACCCTTGCTAATAATGATTGTCACCCCTAAAAGTAATTAAGCAATGAAGCGAAACCAACCGTGGGATGGAACCTGCACACCTTCACAAGAAGCAGATCACAGTATATATGTGTATGTCTCAATCTCCTGGAAAACTCAGCATGGTGGCTTTCCGGCATATCACGTGACATGAGAATTTGTCCATATGTGGCCCCGCAAATATTTACTCGCCAAACGTGATTATAAATGACGCTATAATTCATTGGTATTCTGACGGCAACAAGTCTAGACAGCTGAAAAGCAATGGAGTAGGTTCCGGGTTAAAAGGCAGGGAAGCTAATTTTCCAAGTCAAGCAATGTTTGCTACTGCCACAGTTCTGCTGGTGATTCAATATTGGACCATGGTTTGCATATTTCAACAGACTAGGTTTCATGTGAAGGAGTTGTACACAGTGAAAAACCGAATGCCCCAATGTAGACATATCGAAGGCAATGCAGAAATGTATACCCAACACGCATTTGTTATAAATTATACAACGGCTGGTATGTCTGTATAGAAATAGTATTATTAACAAAGCTTAATTTGGGAGTATATATTAAAAACTATTTAAAATAATTCGGAACATATGTGGTTTTATTTGAATAATTACGAAAAGTATAATATTAAATAATATTTAATAAAAGGACATTAAAATTTACACTGAAAACATAAATATAGCTAGTACATGACCTTTCTCAACAAGTAAGGCAATATTACACAAGAATGTACTTAGGCCTTTGCACCTAAACCATTTTCGAAACAAGACGTTCGAATGCGTATGTTACATGTGAAAAAAATGCAATGCTTTGGTTATAAAGACAACAACCGATGGTGTCCAGTAATGGGGAGAGCATCACCAATGTCTTTGATTTGTAAAATAGACATCCACGATTTATAATAGATTCATGCATCTAATTGTATTAAAAGTCCGCAATATATATTATAAATGCGTTTGCTAACTGATCCCATAAATAAGACGGTGTTCAGTTCAAACAAGATTATCAGGATGTCCATATATTATGAACGACTCTCAGGAAGTAACAATACATTCTAAATGTCAAATCATCGCACCGCCACAATTCCTATATTAATTACCTATTCTTTATACCAAAATAGACTCAATGGTTGACGTAAATTGCTACTTGGTTTACGTGCGATGTTACGATTTATGTATTCCTTAATTTGCTGGGAACGTAATATCCTTCATATTCAATCCTAGTCATCGTCGATATTTTGACTACAGTATTTTAAGGTTACCATGAGCTAAATAATGGCGGTTCTGGTAAATGTCAAGGCCGTCAGAAAGAGCACTAAAGTCAAATGCACACGGCAAACTAAAAACGTGTTTAGCTAAACAAAAATGTGTTTTCGGTGATTTTTTGGACCGAAACAAACCATAATTGGTTTCGAAAACACGTTTAGGTGTTTCGATGAGCTGTTTTTGGACGTGTACGTTGACTGCTAAACAAAAACGCGCTACTATATAGCAATACAATATATTTAGCTATGGTGTAGCTATGGTGTGCACGAACTACCGACGACCGTTTCATGAACCGCATGCCATATGATTGTAAAATGATTTTGCGTGTCTGCATATATCCATTCATTTATCTATCTACAGGGAGAATGGCGGATGCTGATATACTATCCGTAATATAATATCCGTTATCTAATATATGTTGACATTGAGTTGAAATTGAAAAATGTTTATGTATACATTCATTTGAAGTTGACACGACATTAAAATTGTCGTCTCTAAATATACGCTACCTATAATTAGATTAAGCTAGTATACACTTATAAAACTCCGATAAAATTGCAATAGTAATGTGATCGGTAAAGATAAATTCGTTGTCAACTCAATATAGATGTAGGCGCCCCATATACCATCCCTCTCTAAACGTTTATTGTTTTCTTTTTAGTAGCTCTTTTTTATGGAAGAAGCATCAGCTTTCAAGGTTTAGCGACATTTAACAACTTTCACCGGTTAGTTTTGTATGAATTAACATATTCATTCCGATTTTAAAATCAATAACTTACAACTGTTTTTTGTTACAGAAAATGGACCATCTTTTGACGTCTTTGGCTGCTGTGATTCTTGCCTGCGTGTGCGTGACGTCACTTCCGCTTCGTGAAGATGGAGATATATCAAAACTCTCAGACTTACTAGGAAAGCTCAGAAGCCTTCAGAAGAGAAGACATGACTCTCAAAACTGGAAACATTTCAAATCGTCCATGACAAGCGATGGCAAGACAGAGTTATCGGACTTGGGGAACCCCAAAGCTGAGCTTGCAGATGAAGACATGTCGCCATCTTTAAACGGTGACATCGCGGGGGTGGTTTTGAAACGGCAAGGCGCGTGGAGTTACGATTACGGCTTAGGAGGAGGACGATTTGGGAAGAGGAATTACGGAGATTACGGAATTGGAGGTGGACGTTTCGGTCGCGACGTTGACCACGTAGATTTGGGAGATTGAACTGAGAGTTCGGAATGAACCATGATGGACTTTCAGACTCTTGGGACAGGAGATGATCTTCAATATATTCAATTTCAGTTTGCCAAACTTATATATTTTACTCGTTTGAACGCTGCTAAGTTTGTGACATAACATCCCGATTGATATCAAGTATATGCTTTATTTATTTTATATTTAAAAGGTTTTTTTCTGTTGTTCTGTTGACACGACCGCGCATTGTTGGAACAATGACTGACATTATAATTTGTCAACTTTGATCATGTAAGCAGTGATGACATGTTTTGTTTTGTTTTCTTTGTTTTGTTTCCATAAATATCCTTGAGTGACCCCTCAGGAGATGTTGTTAATATATTATATGTTGGAAGGCAATCACCTATTTTTCTTCGAGCGTCGGTTTCAAATAAATCTCGTATTACTATGTGTTCTGCGTCATATACTATATGGATATACATAATACACGAAGACAGTGAATTACTGAATCAACTATTGTGATTGTGCATGTACATGTAGGTATGTTTACTAATAGAAATACTATAAAATGTAATACTAAAAGCGAAACTTACCAGCCGTGATATATATGGAAGAATCATGAAAGCGGCGCTAACCCAATTACAATAAAGTAAATAAGAAATACTAGGCGACGTTCTATTAATTAGTTCTACGTGACGAATAAATATGTGTTACTGTACATGTAGATCGACATAGAGTAGAAATTGTATCTGTTCGTAGTCCTCCTTCTCAATGACTTTGAAGAGAATATCGTTCTACTTTATAAAAAAATATAATTAATAACATATTTTGGATTATATTGGTTACAAACCAGACACAGGTTTTCATTGTCACTAACAATATGCAGAACTAAACACACACTTGGAGGTATAATGTGTGTACTATTACTTCGTGGTACTACTTACAACAGTCTTCGTGGTCGGATTCACATGATATTGCAGAAAACTAGTAGCTAGGTTTCTTGATAATGTCATAGTATACGAACATACCAAATACCAAACAAACTATTATGCATTTTAAAAGAACATATGGAAATTTTAATATTTGATTACATAAACGGGCTAAGAAGCGACCCATACAAGGATCTGTTATTTGTATAAAAACCGGCAATGTGGTCACTGAGCCAGTCTCTTATAAACAAAATCTAATTCAAATCAGATTATTTTCGCACATTTTAACATTCTATATATTGCGAAACAGTGGGTGTCCAAATATCTGAGCGTTAGTTTCGGATCTGATTTGAGATTTCATAGTTGGCATTCCAAGATTTGTAGTTATGATGTGTGGTGTATTTGAACGTATATTCAAGCTACTTGTCCGCACATGCTAAATATGTATACTAGTATTAGGCCTGTACGCGGTGTTGCCAATGTATGCTCGAGAACAAAACATTGCAAGATGCAATATTACGAAAACAATGGATTTAATCTATTAATTAACTACGGTAAATCTACCATACCACCATACTTGTTGATGTGTCCTTCGAATACCTTTGAAGACTTTTCTGTTTGTTTCTCCGTTGTGGGTTAAAGTAATTGCTATATGTCGAAGACAGTTAGAGAACTAACTTATCATTCACTGTAATTGCTGACTTGTGTGTCGTCGCGACCACGTTAAGTTGTTTCATTCAATTTCTGTTCAAATGGGGGCAAGCAAAAAATTGCTATCGGCGTAGTTAACAGATACTATTTGGAGTATAACCCACGAGATCCGAGTGATTAGGGAAAATGTCCCGAGTGAAATTAATATTCACAGTTCCGAGCTTCAGCGAAGAATTTTGAACATTAATTTTACGAAGGACATATTTTACGTAATCACTCGTATCGAGTGGGTTATTATAATTGTTCAAAATAATCATTTTAATGCTTTCTCGAGAGGACGACCCAAATCAGCTGTTGCGTATTCATCCGCCTGTGACATCAAGGTTGTTCACTTCTTGTTGGACGTATATTCCGACGGCAAAATATAGATCATTTGAGTATGTCATTTAGAAGATAACACGTGATGCCACTTAATTTTTATAATGCAAATAATTTAATGGGTAGGGAATTCATATAAATGTACATCATTGCAAAGAATTTCAAGTGAGTAAGAATGGTTTGGTGCATGTGGACTGTGGCCAGTCAAAAACGTGTAGATTTCACCTACCGGTAATCACGAGAAACACAAAAGGACGTAATCAATACTGTTGATTATCGAATCGTAATTACACAGTAGATATCCACCGTGTATATTGAATAATACCATAGTCTGGCAGGTAATGTTACAAACCACTGTTTGGTATCGTGACAAACACTAGTTAACGCAAGTAACTAATATTTTGCACAAAGTTATGAAATGCATATACCCTCCCAATTCCAAAATTACAACTTCGTAGGTCGCCGAATGAACATTTTGTCCATTTAACCTATTACTATTTTACTTCGCACTTTTGCTAAATATGCAGAGGGGTGACGTTCTATCATGTAACATCGTGTATTGTCAATAAATAGAGATTATTAACCTCGTGTTTTTAGATATCGTCTATATCCTGTACTTGACAAACAAATGCAGGATATAGACGATATCTAAAGACACGAGGTTAATAATCTTTATCATCTAATGTCCAGCTTAAATACTTCTCTATAAGAAGAAAACATCAACGTGTGAATCGACATTTAAAAGTTACGCGTAGGAATGCATACAGGTCAGTAAATTGTAAACCGCTTCACTCATTGATAAATACACCAAAGGAAAATAACAACTTTAAAAATAATACAATTTCATAGTCTGTACTACGTGATAAGTTAATTATAACCAACTTTTTAAATCCAGTATGTTTACATAACATTTGTTAAATAGCTATCAAATGGTTTGAGAAACTATTATTTTTAACAGAGGGGCGACGTGGGAAAGACATAACAGACAAAAAGGTTCGATTTGCACGTGCTGATGCACTTCTTCATACACTCGACTGTCTTACACCGCTGTTATGTCTTTCCTCCGTTACCCCTCTACATAAAATAATATTTACTCAAAACAGTTAATGATAGCTATAATATAAACATTTGTTTTATTAATTTAGTAATTTTAGAGAGGAGGTAACAAATTTAATATCCTAAGGTCTATGCATATATTTATAAGTCTTATGAGTCTATGGTGATCGAATTCAGGAATACCACATTTTGGTGCCTTATTATTCAAACATAGTTGAAGATGTTCTTTTTCAATCAAAACTATGCTAATAGTTCACGAATATGTAGAATACAATACAAATGTCGGTATATGTATTTCAATTTTCTCGCTTTTCGCTTGTCACTAACAATTACATAACAATAGGCCCGTGGATTGATAGCAATCCTTCGCCGGATCTTCCGGACGGTTGACCTGTCCGAATTACGGGGCCTCCTTCATGTCCGAGGGACTGTCTGACGCTTCGGAAGTGGCCCGAGGAGGGCCGAATGCATGTCCCTCGTGTACGCCCTACAGCTTGTTTTACGATATGCCTATTTGGCCAGTTACACATGTATAATTGCTGAAAATATAGTCTTACTTGTTAGCACTTGCCTTGTTTCGTTTTAATTTAGTGGCTCAATGAAAATGCTTATATTTATTGTCGCGAGACAACAACAAAAAAACATAAAATATGAACATATTGAAAATCAGTGGGATATGCGGAAAATATAGCTAGTTACT
This sequence comes from Lepetodrilus schrolli, assembly GCA_032361225.1. Taxonomy (NCBI): domain Eukaryota; kingdom Metazoa; phylum Mollusca; class Gastropoda; order Lepetellida; family Lepetodrilidae; genus Lepetodrilus; species Lepetodrilus schrolli. The sequence goes on along the minus strand of JAUTBT010084549.1, from coordinate 4,922 downwards.
CAATATACTTGTGTAGACAAATCAAATGTACATACTTTCACGTAAAATACGTTGGACCATTAAATATGTCACCAAACCGTGATTGTATACCTTTAAGATAAAGTTGGTCTGTATATGTTCCAACATAATTGTGTAAAAATGACTGGTCAGTCATGCCATCAACACTCCGAGTTGTGTTCTCTCGAGTGCCCTGGAAAAAGAAATGAAGCCCCAGAAAATATTAATGGATGCATGCGATATTTTACTACCGCTTTAATTACTTCAGTTAGGATATATATGTAGCTGGGTGTAATATAAAATACTCCTACTATATAGGCCCGGAGCTGAGTAGACATACCATTAATCTTTAATTAAATTCAGATTTTTGCGAAAATATTCATAATTAACTACTGTACTTTCGAACACTTTGGAAACCACAAGAGTGGTATATTCAAGTAAAACAATACACCAATTTGTTCTACAACCAAAAACGATTATTGTAATATCAAATTTATTACTATAAAATACGCGTAAACTGTCACTAGAGACGTTTCCATGACAACATATACAAAATAGAGACTGGCGTAGGAAAACAGTAAATTGACAATATCTCACTAAGCTTTAAGTTGGAATTTCAGTCGTTTCCATAGCAATATATACAAAGACGTACGCCAATTCTTTCCGTCACATTAGTCAAGAGTAAATTACATGCACTAGCAAAGTGGAAATGGACTAGAATTATCTTGTTTTTAAGGCAAGTCATTGTATTTTAGTGGGTGTACAAAATTGTGTCCATTGGAAATATTTTATATCCAATATGGCCGCCAAATGCGCAAAAAATCAGTAATAATACCATAACTCATTACGTATTTGTCCTAGATAAATTCATTTTGGTTCTATACCCAGGTTTTTAAGCATGAGGAATCCATTGGAATGATTATGGATGTCATGTGACCTCTACATTAGCATAACATTGTAACATAGCTGCAAAAAACACAAACAACGAAATAACTATGAGTATTATACTATAGTATTAGTAAAAGTAACATTAATTTGGGGTCTATATAGGATAGACTGTAGTAGTAGTATAGTAGTAATCAATTGAATGATGGTAGAACAAAAATATTTAATCACATGTATATTTGCAGACTAATATCATGGTGCATGCTGCTCATGTGCGTTCAATTTGCCAAATGATGATGACAATTAACAGGGATCCCCCAATCCATTATACATGAATAGTTTCATTGCAAGAAGAATTACAGCTTTTGACCTACTGTAACTATATTTCTTCTCGTGCCATTCAGTAAATGAATATTTCCGATAATAAGCAATGTGAAAACAGATGGGCATGTGTATAAACTATAAATACTTGATATTTGGCGGAAGAGGAAACGCAAAGTTGGTGAGTGTTCAGGAAAGGATACCAGAAACAGATGGAGATCTGCAAGCATGAGATGATATATAGCTGTGGAGTAACTGCAATGCAACTGCAATGGAAATTCATAATATGAACAGCAATGCATTTAGACTATTCAGGTATCCAAATAATTGTGTTGCATTCCAGGAGTAATACTATGCTATCTGCAGATCTGTTGACTGGGAACAATTATCCTTGTGATAACGTTCCCTGTAAGGACCATTGCAAGTGAACTAGTGTTACTATTGGAAGATATCTTGAACTGAAGCAAAGAACTAGTATCACCAATAGATTATTTTACCACCATTGTATCAATGTTTATGTGGTGCATGTCTTTGTTCAAATCAAGGCACTTACAGATGTTATAACAATACAATACTACAGATAATCTGCCCTGCTCATAACTCACGTATAAATCCCATGATGTTAGCAAAGTCAATAAATGACAGAATCACTACCTTTTCGTTATGATATTCAGTCTGGTTATTGAACAATGTTTTGTGGCACATACAAGAACCATCAGCATATACGTGAGCGCAAAAAGCACAATCAGGGCTTCATTTTATCTGACCATCTTCTAGAATTATCTTGTAAACATTCTTGAATGCTAGTTCTGTGAATACTATATGCATATACAATACTAGTTCGACACCATTCATAGAAGCTCGCACCTAAAACATGTAGATGTCCCACTTCTCGTAGTAGCCTTTCTCGAACAGTCTCACCAAGATTGTACATCCTTTCCCGACAAATGTTAATGTGTACATTGTTCATATTCATGTCCACCTAAATATCACAATGTAATATTTGTGGACATTTGTAGCTCATCATTGATGTATTTTACAGTCATTGAGATAACGATAAGAAGTAGTTTTCATGTGAAATAGCCACGGTGAGCAGCCAAATACCCTTGTGGAACGAGCATTGTATCATATCGTCTCTTTAACCAGGTTTATTCGACAAACAAGAAATAATCACTGACCTGAAACACATTAAGTTGACCATTTTATGTAATGTGTGACGTTCCATGTTAGAATAAATCATCAAATTATAAAATTAATAATTCTATTCGAATTGTAGTGATCCAAAACATTGGTATAGACCCCAAATTAATGTTACTTGCACTAATACTATAGGAGTTATAGTCCTCATAATGATTTCATTGTTTGTGGTTTTGGCAGTTATATAGTAATGTTATGCTAATGTAGAGGTCAAATGACATCTATAAGCACTCCACTAGATTCCCCATGGTTAAAAAAAAAATGGGTATAGAACCAAAATTAATTTATCTAGCACAAATACGTAATGAGTTATGGTATTATTAATGATTTTTGGAGTGTTGGGCGGCCATATTGGATTTTTTAAATATTGCCAATAGACACACTTGTGTACACCCTATGAAATACGTTGACTTGCCTTTATAAAGAAGATAATTCTAATCCATTTCTACTAGTGGATGCAATTTACTCATGACTAATGTGATGGAAAGAGTTGGCGTACGTCTTTGTATATGTTGCTATGGAAACGAATGACATTCCAACATGCATATTTTAACGTACTAAATGTGGTAGTACAAGAATTCCATTTGATGATAGAACACATTGGTGCATTTTTATAGTCAAATAGAGTTTCTCTTAGTTTCCACAGTTTTAAATTTGACATGTTATGGATTTGTTTACAAAATTCCGCATGGTAGGTCTACTCAGCTCCCGGCCTATATGGAGCAGATTTGCATACAGCCTAGTTCACGAGGGACAGGATCTTGAAGAGAATACGTTCTTGTATGTGAAGCTAGGTAAGGGACTTGAGAACCTTGAGAACAGGTGTGATGTGAGAACGGGTCTAGTTCTTGTGACAATAGGTGAAGCTCTATTATCGCCAGGTATACAAATCGCAAGATAAACAATACATAAGATATGAAAATAATGAAAATCATTGGGACATGCGGAAGATATAGCTTGTTGTACTTGTGTAGACAAATCAAATGTACATACTTTCAGTGTAAAATATGTTTACAGTGGGTATCAACCCAACAATATGACATTTCAGTTCAGCATACATGCTTTGTAAATCCCAAACGGACTGGCAAGTTTCATGTACAATACACATTTTCATTTGTATACATGGCTTTGTTAATGGTGGATTCCAAGACTTACAGTACTGAGCTGTATAAACACCCGATGCCCGCCCCCACCATCTTGTGGCGAGTTGAAATACAGGCGAAAATAGGGAAGCAGGTCAGGCTAACCTCCAGCACTTTGAGTTGTATTACAAGAGCTGCAACATGGCGGTACAACATTATATACTAGGTATAACAACTCTACCGAATTAACATTGAATTCAACAACAATGCACTACCATAGAAATGACATATCTCGAAAATTAATCTCAATATAAGTGCGAACTATGCACAGACCAATAAAAATACTAAACCAAGTGAGTCTATTTTTCAATCAGTGGAAAATTTGAATGATAATTCAACTGAATATAATTTGAAATTTCTGACGAATTTAATTAGTAATGATACAATGTTATGCCAGGGATATACATGCAACTGACTCGTCGTACGACTCGTTTTATTCCGACTCCCGACGGTCGGTCATACATAGTCGGCGATGCGAAACAACGTAGTTGCATGTGCATATCACACCGGCCTAAATAAGCTATCTACGATTAGACTTTATACCGCTGAAGGTTTGACGTTTGACACAAAATAATCCCCGATTTTGTCTCAGTTTATGTGTAGCCTATATCCCAGACCCGACGATCCCATCGGGATACAAAACAACCAATCACAATGACCATGTTGAGATAACTAGTGTTCCGATTTGCATGTGACATGCGCGCGCATGCAGTTAACGACAACAGTTGTATCACAACAGCTACACACAGTTGCATGTGTGTCCGCGTACAACCTTGTTTATCGTGAGTCTGCGATTCAAAGTCTGCGGTCATTCAGTTGTATGTGTGGCAATACATTTTCTCTGTCACGACGATTCAGTTGCATGTGTAGCCCCGGTAAAAAGGTCCGTTCAGACCTAACGCGGGAACCCGCAGCGGTTCCCGCTCCGTTTTCACCGCAAGGGATCGCTGCTTACAGAAACACATGAAACCGAGCGGGAAAACTGTGCGTTTAACTGCTGCGACTGCCGCACGCGTTAGGCTTGAACGAGCCTTAACTGGCGTATTTATGTGTGTGTACCTTTGGCCCACAACGGAGCTTGGAAGGAGAAAGCGTTATTGTAGTATGCGAATAGCGACAGGACGGTGTTGGTGATGGCCCCGAAAGCAGCAGCCAGCGACAACCTGTTCTCGTAGCCGTCGAGGAGGGGGAAGGGTCTGAAGAGTACATCGGTACAGGGAGGGTCAGCATCGGATCAGGACGCGAAGGTGAGGTTGAGTTAAACACAGTAACACAGTACTGCATGCACGCCCACATAAGTCTTACCTTATATCCTTCTGAACTTCTGCGAAACGATATATATATATAATATAGATATATATATATATATATATATATATA